>NWBT01000041.1:1262977-1303194 GCA_003386485.1 Colletotrichum lentis | reverse complement strand
TAGGATAAGGAGTTAATAAGATTAGACTTAATAAGATTAGAAAGGAGGATTTAATTTAGTTACTTTAGTAGGTTTTAGGATAATTTGTCTAAACTGCAGGTTTAGTAGGTTATAGGTATAGTTAATAGGAGAATCCTAGATTCTATCCTAGCCGACTATATATACTTAATAAGCCTGCCTCTTAAGGTTAAATACCTCTATAGTTAAGAGTTCTTAACCTTAGTAGTATAGACCTTAAGAGTAAAGCTATCTCTAACTATACTAACCCCTATAGTACTATATGTTCTTAAACAAGCTACCTTACTAAGTTAACAGCATAAGAATAGGGTATAGTGCTTATATTAGGCTAACTGCTGTTGTTTTTTTTTTGCATTATGTGACTAATCTTAACTGCAGGATCTAATTAGTTCTACGCTAGTTTAATTAGCGTTCTTAAATAAATAATACTTTTAAAATTCTATATACTATAACTATAGAGCAAAGAGAGTATATAACTTTACAAATTATTAAGTTACTACTACTTAAAGTTTCTAAAGATAAAATTTTATCTAATACTACTAAAGAGTATAAAGCTTTTAAGGTAAGTAAGATATTATATTATTTATTAGTATTACTAATACTATATTACTTTATTATATAGTTAAAACTTAAAACTAATACTAATACTACTTTTTGATTTATGTAGAAAGAGATTATTAAATATATAGAGGCAGCTGTTATATATAGTTTCTATAGCTAGGAGGATAATAATAAGGATATACTAAGTAAAGATATTATTAAAGAAGTTAAGAATTATTACATTAGTATAGTTATTTTAGATAGTCTTTACTCTAAAGTAAAGAATCTTACTCTTAAAGACTAGTTTTAATAGTTTTAGTTTATAAAACTTTATTATAGTACTATATAATTAGTAGTAGTATACTATCTTTATAAACTATACTTACTATATATTATAGTAACTTAGTAAGTATAAAGGGCTAGGTAAGGCCTTATTTAGGTAATTAGTAGCTTAATTACTAATAATCTAAACTAAGGAGGAAAGGAAGGAAAAAGGGTGCATAGTATGCTTAGGCACTACGCCTTTTATACGTATATACGCAGCTTACTTAATTTAGTAGTAGGCATAGCCTAGCTATAATTATCTAAGGCATAGCTTATAATATATACCCCTCCCTCCCTCTTAGCTAGAGCAGAAAGATCTTAATAGTTAGAGTAGAAAAACTATAACTATGTTACAGCCTAGGCGCCTAACGGTCTATATTAAATTTATTATAGGCTGTAAGTTATAAATCTTTCTTTTCCTTCTTTTTGTTAGTCTTCTAATTAATAAATTATATATTAATTATACGCCTATTAGTATACCCCTTTTGCTTCCTTACTGCTTTAAACTATTACTAACCTTACTTCTTTATTTAGTTTAAATAAAAATAAGAAAATAGCTATAAGTAGAGTAACTATTATAAAGGTTACGCTATATACTAACTAAACGTGTAGTCCCCTCCTACTCTTAGCCTCTCCCTAGAGGGTTTCTCTCTTATTTTTACCTCTATTAAGGCTACTAACTTCCCTGCTGCTGCTACCTTTACCCCTACTGTCCTTACTATTACCCCTACTAGTTAATTAACTAGAGTTATAAGTAGAGCGCCTTTATTATACTATCTAGGAGCTAACTATAGTGTTATAGAAAAATAACAAACAGGCTTATAAGTTAAGTAATAATAAGTTATTAGTTACTAAGACCCTAGCTAAGCAGCGTAAGCATATTAAGTATATTAGCCTCTAGGCTGTTCCTTATTTTTATTATACTAACTGCCTTTTAAAAAAGGCTAACGCCCCCCTCTACTCTAAGGAGCTTAACTTTAGTAAGCGCTATACTAACTATATATATAGTAGCTATACCTACCTCCCTCCTGTTTATATATCTATTTCTTAAAAGTATATAACTAACATACTAACCTTAAGTAGATCCCTATATCCTCTCTACCTCTCTATTAGGAGATAGTAACTACTACCTTTACTGTTACTATAGCCCCCCCTAGCTAAATTAGTAATCTTATATATTACACTCTCTCTATACTTTTAAGCTTTTTACTTATTTATTATATAGGACTAGTACTACTACCTTACTACTAAGGCCTAAAAAGACTTAGTAAAAGAGGATTAGGCTTAGGTCTTAGCTAAGGCTAAGGCTAGCGCTATAGCCTATTTATATAAGAGGTATGCTAGCACTGCTAGTGTAGCTACCCTTACTTACACCCCTACTGCTACTATCCCTAAGCTAGACCCTATCTAGGCTGCCTCTACTGCTGCTCTACTTACTATCTCCTCTGTTATTAGAGTTATAACGCCTAGTAGGGCTACTCCCCTAGAAGGTTTTTTAGCTAACTAAGCTAAGCGCCTTATTATAGCCTATAAGCATATTACTAACTTATTAGTGTCTATAAGTATGTAGCTACTATAGTAGTTTTATGTTTACTAATAGTTTAAAGTTTATTACTATAGTTTATATAAACTATAAGGAGGCTGCTGCTGCTGCTGCTACTACTGCTACTGCTACTACTACTAAAGCTACTACTACTACTAAAGCTACTAATAACGTTTTTATTAAGTTATAAAGGATACATTTTATATACTTCTATATACTTTTCTTTTATACTGTTATTACTACTTTTACCTTTAGGTATTAGTTTTAGAATTTCTAGCTGCAGGCTATTAATAACATTATTTTTCCTGCTTTTCTACGCTCCCTATTATTATTATATATAGGTAGGGTTACTATTATAGTCTTTAATAGGGCTGTATTTTAATTTATAGTTATTAAGTGCTAAAGTGTTATTAATAAGCTTAATAGGCTTCTATATAGGCTTTATAAATCCCTTTTACTAAATAAGTGCCTAGTGTGTAATTAAGTATCCCTAGTGGCGCTATTTAGCTGCTAAGATTTCTAATACTTACTATTCTTACTTACTATCCTCTATAATTAGTAGGGGTTATTTATCTGTTATGCTTTACCTAGGTAGGGGGTTAGAGGTAGCTCTTTAGAGTAGGTTAATATAAAAACAGTTATAAATACTACTAGGTATGTTTAGCTTAATAACTAAGGGGCTTATAACTCTTATAACTATATATTTACTATAAAGCTAATTAAGCTTTTAATTTAGCCTTAGGGAGTAGTAGTTATATAGATTAAGCTAGACCTTATTACTAAGCTTAAACTTTTTAGTAGCGCTATAGCGCTTATTAGTAGCTTCTTCTATATGCTGCTAAGTTACTGCTATAGCAGCTTATACTATATATATTACCTCTATTATCTAATTAATAAGCCTGTTAGCTACCTTCTCCTATATGTCTAATAGAGGCTTTATTTTTATTACTATAATAAGGTCTATATAATACCTATAGGTAAGAAAGAAAAGGCTTATACCTATTATAGATACTATATAATTATTAATTACTAACTATATAACTAGTAACTATTACGCCTAGTTATTTTATAGGTAGCTTATATAGGTGTAGAGGATAGCTTAAATCTCCTAATTAAACTGCTTTATAGCTTTATTACTCTAGGAGTAGTAGGTAGTACTTAACTTCTATATTACTCTTATAAGCTTATAAAAATGCCTTTAAAACCTACTTATCTAATTACTTCCCTTATTACTAATAATACTTTTAGGTATACTATAGAAGCAGACCTACGTGACGTAGTAGTATGCGTCTAGCAGCGTCTATACGCACTTTATACTGCAGACAGTTAGTTTAATTCTAACTGCAGGAAGCTACTTTTACAGAAGTCTAATTAGCTACTAGAGCCCTACAAAAGTAGAGCCCTAGGCCTTATATACATAATAGGGCTCTAACAACAGTATAACCTACCCTACATATTATATTTTCCCTTTATAATAATCCTATATTATATTAGGTAAAAATAAGCTAACCTTCTAATGTTTAATAATAGGGTTGTTTTCTTTCTATATAAATTACAGGAGGTTTTTCTCTCTATATATAGATTAACTGTATTATATATATAGTATTAGTGTAAAGGAATACCTTACTTATTCCTACTTAGATAGTGAATAATATAAGACTCCTCTTACTAGATACTATAGAAGCAGAAGTAGTATTAGAGAAATCTCTTAGCGTAGGCTTTAGCCTCTATAGTATTTATTACTTTTAGGGTAACTATTTTCCTAAGTTAGTTAGAAATAACCTATAGGAAATACGCCTTTATTACGCCTAAGGGTAGTAGGTCTATAATAAAGTCTATTAAAAAGTTACTTTAAAAGCGCTTTAGGATCTTAAGGGGCTGTAAGTAGCCTTTCTTTATATAGCGCTATATCTTACTTTACTTATATACATTATAGTTATATATAAAATAATACACTACTTACGCCTAACTAGGCTAATAGAAGTAATATAAGATAATCTTAAGTATGCTATTACAGCTTAGGTAGCTTATTACTATAGAGTTATAGCTCTGCTAGATTATCTTTATGTAAAGCTTATTAAGAGGTAAGTTAGGGTTACTATTACTAGGGACCTATAGTCTCCCTTACTAAGTAAGATAGCTAGCGTTATTAAGCATATAATCTGTAATTTATATATAGGCCTTAGTCTCTACTAGTAATATATAAGCGCTCTTTATAATAGTATTATAAATACACTATAGGTCTTTATCCTTATCTTATACTGCTTCCTATATCTACTAGAGGTTATTATCTTTAAGCACTTAGGTTTTTAGAATTAATAGTAGGTTAGTATGTAACCTCTATATTATTAGCGTTAAAGGCGTATTATTAGTAAGCACTATCCCCTCTAGAATAGCCTTATTAGGAATTACTTAAATAATATAGCCCTACTTACGTTTATTACTCTAATTTACAGGTGTATCTTATTCCCTATATAACAGCATATTAGGTATACCTACTAGTTTACCTAGTTAGTAAGTAATATAGAAGTTATACTTTATAAGTTTCTTAGCCTATTAACTTTAGCGCTTTATTAACTTCTACTTAGTTATAAAGTACTTAAGGGACTTATAATTAGTAACTATATTAAAAGGCTTATCTATACTATAGAGCTTAGCTTACTAGGCCTTTAGGCACTCTATAATAGCTAATAACTTCTTATTATATATAGGGTAGTTATATTATGCAGCTGTAAGCTTCTAGAAGTAAAAGGTAACTAGCTAAGGTACCCTATCCTTTATTAACTACATAAGTGCGCCTCCTAGCGTAAAACTAAAGTAATTTACTTCTACTGCAGTCTTAGCAGCTAGGTTAAAGGTTTAAAGAAGGGGGGTATTAGTAAATAGCTTCTTAAGCTTATTAAATATACTCTACTATATTATCCCCTACTTAAAAAGTACACCCTTCTTTATAAGTACGTTTAGCAGCCCTACTACTGCTATATAGTCCTTAACAAACGTATAGTAATAGTTTATAAAGCTAAGGAAGCTGTATATACCTTTAATACTTATTAGTATAAGCTACTTATAGATAGTATACACCTTCTCTAGGTTAGTAAAGACTCCCTTACTAGCCTTTAGGATAAAGCTAATGTATTTTACCTTCTTTATTAAGATCTTACTCTTAATTACATTAAGGCTTAAGCTAGCTACGTAAAGCATATAGAAGACTTAGTGTATCTTATCCTTATAGTCCTACTTTAAGCTATTAGAGTATATAAGGATGTTATTAAGGTATACTATAATAAAGTTATTAAGGTATCCCTACAGTATACTATTAATAAACTGCTGCTAGGAGGTAGGTATGTTAGTTAGCCTAAAGAGGTAGATAAGCTACTTAAAGAGGCTGTAGTGCGTTTAGAATGCAGTCTTTAGCTTATTACCTTCTGTAATATGTATCTTATAGAAGGTAGCTACTATATTAACCTCTATAAACTACTTTATAGATTCTATATACTGTAGTATCTTTAAGATAAGTAGTAATAGGTATTAGTCCTTCTTAGTAATAGCATTAAGTGTATAGTAGTTATAATAGAAGTGTAGTCTACTACCTAGCTTATAGATAAAAAGAGTAGGTATGCCTATAGATAAGCTACTTATGTAGATAAAGCCTAAGTCTAAGAGCTCCTAAAGCGTATTTTTAAGTATAAGGAGCTCTTTATGTAACATTCTATAGAGCAGTCCCTATAGTAATAGTGCTTCCTTACTGCTAGCATCTATCTTAAGCTTAATATAGTAGTTAAAGCTATCTTAATAGGAGGGAAGGTTTATTAATATCTTTAGGTTAAAGAGGTCTCTAAATTTATTATACACTTATTACAGTAGTATAGTAACTACAGCAGCCTACTTAGCCTCCTTAGAGGTCTTTAGTTATAAGGCTTTCTTAATATTAGCTACGCTAATAGCTATAATCTGTCTAAAGGTAGAGGCGCTACTACATCTACCTTATTACTTATTAGTAGCGCTAGCCTTATATAGCTCCCTTATAACTCTATAGGAAGCCCTTTTATTATATACTGCCCTATAGCAGATTACTATAAATAATACTACATTTAAAACATACACCTTTTATATTTAGCGTACTTTTTTAGACTCTTATTACCTAACTAGGTAGAGTATAAGGCTAGCTCTACTGTAGTAAACTATCCTTTTTACTACATTATAGACTGCTTTATTATCTTCTATCTAAGGCTTACCTAGGAAGATATCTACGTTAAGGCTATACACTAAGTATATATAGACATGCTTCTAGAAGCTATAAAGGTTAAAGTTAATAACTATAACCCTATTAGCTTCTATCTTAGCTACGCTATCTATAAACCCTTTTAAAGGTATTTTATATTAATTAATATATAGTAAGTGTAATTAGTATATAAAGTTATAATTAACTATAGTGTAAATATTACACTTAGTATTAATTAAGGCTTTAGTAGGTAGTCTTTTATTAATATAGGCCTCTACTAGTGCTGCTAGCCTACTTATTTTCTAAGTGTATTAGAATTCCTCCTACCTTATACGTTCTTTACTTATTAGCTCTAAGGCCTAATTTTATTCTAAAGCTACTCTTTTTCTAACTTAGTGTTTTTATTACTACTAGAGGTAGTAATGTAGTTTATATTATTATCCTACTGTTAGGCCTTTATCTTAGCTACTGTATACATTATAGAAGCCTTCTTATGCTCTTTTGTTAGGTAGTTTTAGGCTAGGTAGCCTACTTTATTATAGTTATAGTAGGTATATATTTCTTTATATATTTTCTGCTTCTTTATGTTAGCCTTTAGGGCTGCAGCTCTTATAGAGCTAGTTATTAGAGTGTTACTATTAGTATCCTTCTTTTTTACTAGGCGTGTAGTATATAAGTATTATTATTAATAGAGATCCTTTACTTTCTATATAATATAACTAATTACTAGGACTGTATTAAGGAAGCTATTAGGTAGTGTAATAGTAATAAGTATGCTTTTAAGCTATAAGTTAAGTACGTTATGTATAAGTGTAATTTATATGTTAGGCACCTAACTTCCTACGCTAGCCTTAGCTAAGGTTTATTTAAACTAAGGATAAAAGCTAAAGAAGGTCTTATTCTCCTTTATGTAGATACTTATAAACGTAGTAGCTGCTTATACCTACATATTAGGGTTGCTAAAAGTGTAGTTAAGGTGCTTTATAAAACTCATAACGTTATAATTACTATTCTAGCTGCCTTACTTATAGTATATAGCTACTATCTGTTAAGGGCTAACATTAAGGTAGGAATAGATAAAATACTAGGCTTTATAGTTTAAGGTAAAGAACACTATATTAATCTTAAGCTTATTATGTATTTAATAGGCCTAGGATAAGTAATACTTATGCAACCTAATAAACTTTAGGGGGCTTAGTAGTTACTTATGCTTAAAGTCTGTAGGTGTGTTTATTACAGCTAAAGCTGCTACTAGGACTAGAGGTAGTAGTTAGGCTGTATTAGTAGCTATAACCTCTATAAGGGTCTATATCTACATTACTAGGGTAGTAACTATTTATTTAAAAGCTGCTATATAGTTATTATTTTATGTTAGTAGGCTTATAGGCCATACGTCTTACGCTAGAGGTGTATCTAGCATAATAAAGTAGTTACTTATTACGTAGTATAATTAGTAAAGGTAAGAGAAAGTAAGTTTAGATATATAAAGGGCTAGGTAAGGCCTTATTTAGGTAATTAGTAACTTAATTACTAATAATCTAAACTAAGGAGGAAAGAAAGGAAAAAGGGTATGTAGTATGCTTAGGCACTACGCTTTTTATACGCGTGCGCGCAGCTTACTTAATTTAGTAGTAGGTATAGCCTAGCTATAATTTTCTAAGGCGTAGCCTATAACAGTAAGTACTAAGTAGTAAGTATTACTACTAAATAATAAACTATTAGTATTATATTATATTTTTTTCTAAGTATTTATACTTCCTTTATTACTATTTATATAGATAATATATTATATAACGCTTATATAGCTTTATATTATATAGTACTATATATATATTAATAAAAAGTATTTTCTATTTTTACTACTGTAGTTATAGTTTAAGTGTAGTTTAAACTATAACTACACTACTATAGTTGTAGTTATAGTTATAGTATTAAAATATATTTGTAGTTATAGTTAAACTACAACTACAGAAAGTGTAGTTATAGTTAAACTATAACTACAGAAAGTGTAGTTATAGTTAAACTATAACTACAGAAAGTGTAGTTATAGTTTAACTATAACTACACGTAGTTATAGTTTACTGTAGTTATAGTTTGTTAATACTCTAAGAACTACTCCCCTAGGAGGCTTTTTAGCTAACTAGGTGGAGCGCCTTATTATAGCTTATAAAAGTATTATTAGTATACTAGCTTCTATATGTTTATATACCCTTATATATTTATTATACTTACTAACTACTTATAGTTTATTAATATAGTATGTTTAAGCTATACTACTAATGCTGCTGCTGCTACTACTACTACTACTACTACTACTACTACTACTCCCTCCCTTTCTCTTAGTAAGGGCTAAAAGCACTCCCTAAAGCTCTAAGTAGGGGCTACACTCTATAGGCCCCCTAAGCTCCTTTTCTACTACCTATTATTAGTTAAGAGAGTTAGGCTACAGCCTAGAAATAATATTACTTCTACCTTTATACTTCTTTTACTTAATATATATATAGGTTAGGTTACTATTATAAACGTTAATTAGGCTATATCTTACTTTATAGGCGTTAAGTGTTATAATATTACTAATAAGATCTATAGGCTTTTAGGTAGCGTTAGTAAATCCTTTTTACTATACTAATGCCTAGCGTAACTTACTATATTCTTACTTCCTCTACTTAGCTATAATAATCTCTTTAATATACTATTCTTACTTACTATCTTCTATTATTAGAGGAGTTATATATCTATAGTTTATTACCCTAGTAAAGGGTTAGTTATAACCTTCTATAGAAGGTTAATATAAAAATAATTATAAATACTACCTAGTATATTAAGTTAGATAATAAGGAGGCTAATAACCCTTATAACTATATACTTACTATAAAGCTAATTAAGCTTATAGTTAGGCTAAGGGGAGTAGTAATTATATAGGTTTAGCTAAACTTTATTACTAATATTAAACCTCTCTACTGCGCTATAACGCTTATTTATAGTATCTTTAGTGCGCTACTAAGCTACAGCTATAGCAGCTTACACTATATATATTATATCTATTATCCTCTATATAAGCCTTTCTATAGCCTTCTTATGTAACCCTAGTTCTAGTTCTTTATCTTTATATACTTTAACTAGCTCTATATAGTACCTATAGATAAGAAAGAAGGAGCTAACCCTTATTACTAATACTATATAATTATTAATTATAAGTTATATAACTAGAAGTTATTATGCTTAGTCCTCCTAGAGGTAGCTAATATAGGTATGTAGTATAGCTTAACTTTCTTAGTTAAATTACTTAGTAGCTCTATTACTCTAAAGGTAGTAAGCTATACTTAATTTCTATATAACCCCTACTAGTATATAGAAATACTTCTAAAACTTACTTATCTTATTACTACCTTTATTACTAATAATACTTTTAGGTATACTATAGAAGTAGAAGTAGTATTTAAGGAAGCATTTTATATAGGCCTCTACCTCTATAGTGTCTATAGCCTTAAGGGTAATTACTTTACCTAGCTAGTTAGAGATTACCTAGAGGAAATACACCTTAGTAGCACCTAAAGGCAGTAAGTCTATAATAAAGTCTATTAAAAGGTTACTCTATAAGCGCTTTAGGATTTTAAGGGGCTATAAGTACTTTCTTTTTATATATTATTAGACTTTACTTTAGCTGTAGACGTTATAGTTATATATAAAACAGTATATAGCCTACGCCTAGCCTAGCTAGTAGAAACGTTAAGAGATAATTTTAAGTATACTATTACAGCCTAGGTAGCCTAATAGAGTTAAATTATAACTTTACTATATTAACCTTATATATAACTTATTTAATAGAGAGTTTAGGTTATTATCTCTAGGGACCTAGAGATAGCTACATTAGGTAAGACGACTAGCTGTATCTAGTGTGTAGTTACTAATCTAGATATATATCTTAACTTTAATAAGAAGTGTATATAAGCTATTTATAATAGTATTATAAATACGCTAAAGGTCTATATTTATATCTTATATTATCTTCTATATCTATTATAAGGAGTTATTCTCTAATATATAGGTCTTTAGTACTAGGGGTAGTCTTTATTATAAGCGCTAAGCCTCTAGTATGTAGTTAGTATGTAATAGTAGGGCTAGTATAAAGCGTTTTAGTATAACTTAAATAATATAGCTCTACTTCTATTTATTATCCTAGCTTACTAGTATGTCTTATTCCCTATATAATAGTATATCTAAAATACTTACTTCCTTACCTAAGTAATAAATAATATAGAAGTTATACTTTACTAGTTTCTCTACTTAGCAGCTTTAGCACTCTATTAGCTTCTACTTTATTATAAAGTACTTTAGTAACTTATAGTTAGTAATAATATAAAATAGCTTATTAGCGCTTTAGAGCTCTACTTACTAAGCTTATAAGCACTCTATTACAGCTAGAAGTTCTTTATTATAAATTAGGTAGTTATACTACACTAGAGTAAGCTTCTATAAGTAGAACGTAACTAAGTAGAGGTTACTATCCCTATTAAGCTATATAAGGGTGCTACTAAGTATAAAGCTTAAGCAGTCTATCTTAATAAGAGTAAATACTATAAGGTTAAAAGTATAAAGTAGTAGCGCTATAGAAAATATATCTTTAAGCTTAGTAAAGGCTTCTTAGTATACTTTAGACTATATAAAAAATATACCCTTTTTTATAAGTGTATTAAGTAGCTTAATAATAGTTATATAGTCTTATATAAATATATAGTAATAGTTTATAAACCCTAAGAAACTATATACTCCTTTTACGCTTATAAGCGCTAGCTATTTATAAATTATATATATCTTCTTAAGGTTTATAGAGACCTCTTTCTTAGCCTTAAAGATAAAGCTAATATACTTAACTTTCTTTATAGCAAACTTACTTTTAGCTATATTAAGGCTTAGTTCTACTATATAAAAGGCTTAAAAGACATACTATACTTTATTTTTATAGTCCTTTTTTAACCTACTTAAGTATATAAGTATATTATTAAGGTAGGCTATAGTAAAATTATTAAGAAAGCCCTATAGTATACTATTAATAAACTACTACTATAAGGCTAGTATATTAGTAAGCCTAAAGGGGTAAATAAGCTATTTAAAAAGCCTATAGCGTATCTAGAATGTAGCTTTTAGCTTATTACCCTTAGTAATATATATCTTATAAAAGGCAGCTATAATATCTACCTTTATAAACTATCTTAATAACTTTATATATCTAAAAGTCTTAGATATTAGCAGTAAGAGGTATTAGTTCTTCTTTATAATAGCGTTAAGCGCTTTATAATTATAGTAGAAGTATAGTCTACTACCTAGCTTATATATAAATAGAATAGGTATACTAGCTATAAAGCTACTTACCTAGATAAAACCCTTATCTAGGAGGTCCTAAAGTGTGTTTTTAAGGATAAGAAGCTCCTTATGTAATATCCTATATAATAGTCCTTAAGGTAATAGTGTTTTTTTTCTACTTATATTCTTCTCTAGCTCTATATAGTAGTTAAAACTACTTTATTAAGGCAGTAGGTCTATAGATAAGGAGAGGTTAAAGAGGTCTCTAAATTCCTTTCTTACTTACTTAGGAAGTATTATAACTGTAGTAGTTTGTTTTACTTCTTTCTCTACCTTTAGTTATAGTGCCTTTTTTATATTAGCTAAGCTAATAGCTATAATTTACCTAAATATAGCTACACTTTACTGCTTATTAGGGGTGTTTATATTAGAAGCACTTATATTATATAGGTAATTTACTACTTAGTAGTAAGCTCTTTCTTTATATATAGCCTAATAGCAGACTGCTATAAAAGATATAGTATTTAAGATATATACTTTTTATATTTACTATACTTTTTCTAACTCTTTCTATCTAACTAAGTAAAGTATAAGGCTAGTATAGCTATAGTAAACTATTCTTTCTACTATATTATAAACAGCTTAGTTATCTTTTATCTAAGGCTTACCTAGGAATATATTTATATTTAGGCTGCACACTATATATATATAAATATGTTTCTAGTAGCTATAAAGGTTAAGTATTAGGATAATAACTCTATTAGTATCTATTTTTATAACTCCCTCTATAAACCTTTATAAAGGTATTTTATATTAATTAATATACAGTAGGTGTAATTTATATATAAAGTTATAATTAACTATAGTATAGATATTACACCTAGTATTAATTAAGGCTTATATAGAGGTTCTTTTATTAATATAGGCCTCTACTAATATAGCTAGCCTACTTATTTTCTATCTGCATTAGAAGTCCTCCTACTTTATATATTCTTTACTTATAGGCTCTAAGGCCTAATTTTATTCTAAAGCTACTTTTTTTCTAATTTAGATATTTCTTTAGTGCTACTAGAGTTAGTTATATAGTCTGTTTTATTATTATGGTGTAATTTCTACTTAGTAACTACTTATATAGTTATAGGCTTTTTCTTCCTCTTATACTCCTTAGGGTAATTCTATATAAAGTAGCCTACTTTATTATAGTTAAAGCACTTTTATATTTCTTTATGTAGCTTATACTTAGGTTTCTTACCTATCTTTATAGCTGCTAATCTTATAGAGCCTATTATTAAAGTATCTCTATTAGTATCTATTTTCTTTATTATAGTTAGATATATATTATATAGGTAACTTTAGAGCTTCTCTACCTTCTATATAATATAACTAATAGTTAGTATTACCTTTAGGAAGGTCTAAGGTATTATAACTATAACTAATATACTCTTAAAGTAGAAGTTAAGTATATTAGTTATAAGTGTAATCTATACTTCTACTACCTAGGTCCCTATATTAGCTTCTGCTAGTATATATTTAAACTTTAAGTAGAAGGCTATAAAAGACTTATATTCCTTTATTTAAGTACTTATTAGCACTATAGCAGCTCTAGCCTATACGTTTAGGTTACTAAAGGTATAGTCTAAGTGCTTTATAAAGTGTATAATATTATAGGTACTATCCTAGCTGCCTTTCTTATAGTAGGTAGTAACTATCTATTAGAGGCTAACTTTAAGGTAGGAGTATATATAGTACTAAGCCTTCTAACTAGAGGAGAAGAAAATAGTATTAATCTTAAGCTTATTATATATCTAACGCACCTATAAGGAATAATACTTATATAACCCTAAGAACTTTAGTAGGCTTAGTAGCTATTTTTACTTAATATTAGTAACTATTACCTCTATAGGTAAGAAGGTAGTAAGACTTATTATAAAGCTAAGTATAGTAGTTATTATAACGTTAGTAAGTATCTATATTTATATTATAAGTAAGTAGATAAGTTATTTAAGAGAAGCTAGCTAGTTATTACTAGATATAGAAAAGCTTATATCTTATATTAATAGCTTAGGCGTTATATCTATTATTTTGTCTTAGTTACTTATTATGTAGTATAATTAGTAAAAGTAGTAAATTATAAGCTTAGATATATAAAGGGCTAAGTAAGGCCTTATTTAGGTAATTAGTAACTTAATTACTAGTTATCTAAGCTAAGGAGTAAAAAGAGAGATTATATACTATATACTTACGTAGTATGTACTATGTAGAGCTTTTATATGCAGCTTGCTTAAGTCTGTAGTAGGTAAAGCCTAGCTATAACACCTTTATAGCGCAGCCTATAACACTTAGTAAGATAACCTTTAATAGTTTCTTTAGTCTTAAAGTGCTTACAAAAAGTATTAATAAAGATATAAAAGTTATATAGCCCTTAGCTATAAAGGCTTTAGAAGTAAAAGTCTAATACCTTACTTTTTACTTTTAGTATTATTAGGAAGGTAATACTAAGATACTTTATGGTATTAGTAATACCTATTTAAGAACTCTAATTAAACTAGCGTAGAACTAATTAGATCCTACAGTTAAGATTAGTTACATAATATAAAAAAGACAACAGCAGTTAGCCTAATATAAGCACTATACCTTATTCTTATACTGTTAACTTAGTAAGGTAGCTTATTTAAGAATATATAGTACTATAGGGGTTAGTATAGTCTACTTAATACTAGATTAACTTACTAGAGATAGCTTTACTCTTAAGGTCTATACTACTAAGGTTAAGAACTCTTAACTATAGAGGTATTTAACTTTAAGAGACAGGCTTATTAGGTATATATAGTTAGCTAGGATAGAATCTCTTAGGATTCTCCTATTAACTATACCTATAACCTACTAAACCTACAGTTTAGATAAATTATCCTAAAACCTACTAAAGTAACTAAATTAAATCCTCCTTTCTAATCTTATTAAGTCTAATCTTATTAACTTCTTATCCTTAGTTATACCTACGCTTAACCTAAATAACCCCCTTTAAACTAAGCACCTCTCTTAATTATAACCCCTTAGAGGTTATAAAACAGTTTATAACAGCTTAGATAAGCTCTATTATTAAGCAGTATAAAGAGAACTCTCTATATAATATTATTACTATTAATAGTAGAATAGATAACTATATAGTAATTAATTTCTACGTGACGTAGTAGTATACGTCTAGCAGCGTCTGTGCGCTCTACATGCAGACAGTTAGTTTAATTCTAACTGCAGGAAGCTACTTTTATAGAAGTCTAATTAGCTACTAGAGCCCTATAAGAGTAGAGCCTTAGGCCCTATATACATAATAGGGCTCTAATAATAGTGTACTACACCTACGTATTATGTTTTCCCTCTATAATAATTCTATATTATGTTAGGTAAAAATAAGCTAACCTTCTAATGTTTAATAAGATTTAATTTAAGAATACTAATTAAACTAATATAGAACTAATTAGATCCTATACTTAAGATTAGTTACATAATGTAACAAAAATAACAGCAGTTAGCCTAATATAAGCACTATACCTTATTCTTATGCTGTTAACTTAGTAAGGTAGCTTATTTAAGAATATATAGTACTATAGGGGTTAGTATAGTCTTAATACTAGATTAACTTACTAGAGATAGCTTTACTCTTAAGGTCTATACTACTAAGGTTAAGAACTCTTAACTATAGAGGTATTTAACCTTAAGAGGCAGGCTTATTAGGTATATATAGTTAGCTAGGATAGAATCTAGGATTCTCCTATTAACTATACCTATAACCTGCTAAACCTATAGTTTAGATAAATTATCCTAAAACCTACCTCTTAAAGTAACTAAATTAAATCCTCCTTTCTAATCTTATTAAGTCTAATCTTATTAACTCCTTATCTATACCTTAGTTATACCTACGCTTAACCTAGATAATCCCTTTAAACTAGGCACCCCTCTTAATTATAACCCCTTAGAGGTTATAAAACAGTTTATAACAGCTTAAATAAGCTCTATTATTAAGCAGTATAGAGGGAACTCTTTATATAATATTATTACTATTAATAGCAGAATAGATAACTATATAGTAATTAATATTACTAACGTTAGATTAGCAATCTTACTTCTTAACAGCCTAGTAGCTAATATAGGCCTAATTATTAGGGTAAGGTAGGCCTTATAGCAGTAGCTCTACTCTTTTGTTAGCAGGATAGCCTAGAAGCAGGACAATATATCTAAAATTATAATAATAAAGGAGCACTTAGGCTGGCTGTAGGTAGTAATCTATGCTATCTAGTAGGTGTAGTATAATTAAGGGATAGAAGTCTAAAGGTTAGAGAAAAGAGATTTTACTAGAAGCTCTAAGGTGTTAGTTAGAAACTTAATGTAATAGTTATACTTAATATATATTACTAGACCCCTAGAAAATAAAACACGTTTACATAATATATAGCCTAGAAGGGCGTTTAATAAGATAGAGTAGTTTTCTTTCTATATAAATTATAAGAGGTTTTTCTCTCTACCTATATAGATTAATAAGTACTATATATATAGAATAGTATAAAGGAATACTTTACTAGTTTCTACCTAGATAGTAAATAATATAAGACTCTTATTACTATATAGTAATTAATATTACTAGCGTTAGATTAGTAATCTTACTTCTTAACAGCCTAGTAGCTAATATAGGCCTAATTATTAGGGTAAGGTAGGCCCTATAGTAGCAGCTCTACTCTTTTGTTAGTAGGATAGCCTAGAAGTAGGATAACGTATCTAAAATTATAATAATAAAGGAGCACTTAGGCTAGCTGTAGGTAGTAATCTATGCTATCTAGTAGGTGTAGTATAATTAAGGGATAGAAGTCTAAAGGTTAGAGAAAAGAGATTTTACTAGAAGCTCTAAGGTGTTAGTTAGAAACTTAATATAATAGTTATACTTAATATATATTACTAGACCCCTAGAAAATAAAACACGTTTACATAATACATAGCCTAAAAGGGTGTAATACCTACATTATTATAGTTCTTATAAAAGATTATAAGTTTAATATTAAGTATATTATATTTCTTACTAGTGTACTTTATATTAAAGCTAGTATATAGCGTTAATAGGTTATTTAGCTTCTTTAAGGTAGGCTAATTAAGAGGGTTAGATTACTTCTTATAATTAGGCTAAATATTATAAGCCTTATATAAAGTATTAATATAAGGTAAAAGAGGGTGTATTACTTATTACTAATATAGTAGAGATAACTTAGAAGGACCTCCTTACTAGTAAGGTTATTATAATAAAGGAAGAATAAAGTAGTAAAAATATAATAAAGAGTAAGTAGGCTATAAAGGTTATAAAGTATATAGAAAACATAAAAGTTATAGCCTATTATTATAGTAGAGCTAAAAAGTAGGCTAATTATAGCTATTATTAACTAGAAGCTTATAGGTTATTATTACTTTAAATCCTACCTTAAAGTCCTATAGAAGTATTTTTTTTTATAGTAATAGAAGTCTTATATTATTTACTATCTAGGTAGGAACTAGTAAGGTATTCCCTTACATTATTCTATATATATAGTACTTATTAATCTATATAGGTAGGAAGAAAAACCTCTTATAATTTATATAAGAGGAAAACTACTCTATCTTATTAAATATTAGAAGGTTAGCTTGTTTTTACCTAACATAATATAGGATTATTATAAAAGGAAAACATAATACATAGGTGTAGTACACTATTATTAAAGCCCTATTATATATATAAGGCTTAAGGCTCTACTTTTGTAGGGCTCTAGTAGCTAATTAGACTTCTATAAAAGTAGCTTCCTACAGTTAGAATTAAACTAACTGTCTGCACGTAGAGCGTATAGACGCTGCTAGACGTATGCTACTACGTCACGTAGGAGTCCTATAGGAGTATAGTCTTAAAGTTTAGGCTGTTAAAATACCTTCTTACTAGTGTAATAAGGGAAGTTTAATAAGGTAGTTTTCTTATAAAGCTACCTTATTATGTAGGTATAGAGGGCCTAAGAGGTATCTACTCTTCCTATACGTTTAAAGGGCTAGCTACTATCCTTATATTACTACTTAATAAGGGTAGGTCTATTAGGCTTAGTATTACTAGCTGCTGCTACTGCTGTTATTATTAGGGTATAGGTATCCTCTAGCGTATTAATTTACTAAATAGTAGTAGCTTTATAATACTATTAATAAAGTTATTAACTTTATAGTAACTACAGAAAAGTAAGTCCTTTATATACTACTTATTAAATTCTTTTTATAACTAGAGGTAATATTCTTTAAGGTTAAAGACTTTTATAAGGTTAATAGAGATCTTCTATAATCCTTACCCCTAGGAGATAAATACCCTATATTAAAGTAGGTAATTCTAAAGCTTTATAAGGAGTGCTATATTTATAAGGTTAAAGGTTTCCTTAGACTATCTATTATACTTAAGAAGGAAGGCCTCCTAGAGGGCTAATATATAAAACCCTTTAATTTACTACTTAGTAATTATATAGGTAATAAAGGTGTTAACTTATAATAAAGTTACCTTATCTAGTATTACTTAAAGGTAATCCTATATCTTAGGATTAATATATTTTAATAGGCTTAGTAGGATCTTAATAGTACTATTAACTCTAATAGAAAGTTAGTTAATTAAATATATTATTAATATAGTTATAAAGATATAAGGATAAAAGGTAGGATAACAAAAAGTAAGATAATAAGATAGAGGACTCTATAAGGGGAGGTAAGAGGAGTCTTATTAAAAAGAAAAAGAAGGATAAGGTTATTAGTAAAGTTATTAATAGTTTACTGAAACAGTGTAACTAAACTAACTAAACTATCTATTTGTTTGTTAAGTAAAGTAAGGTATAATAAAAAGAGGAAAAACAGTTAAAAAGGTAAAAGGGTCTAGTATTAATAATAGAGGTAGTTTTACTTTAAGGCAGCTAGGCTATACCTTAAAGATAACTATACCTAAGGCTATTATTAACAGTGTAATTAATACGTTAGTTTTTAAGTTAACAATATATAGGTTAAAAACCTTAATTAGTATAATAGGCAGACTAAGCTAGAATTATTATCTCTTCTATAATATCCTTACTAACTTATAATTACTATAATAGCTATTACTAATTAGTATTAGTATTATTATAAGGTAAGGTTATTATTAAATAAGGCTATTTATAAATCTTATAATAATTAGCTTATCTTAATAGTAGTTATTATTACATAACAAACTATTCTAGCTACAGGGAAGGAAGTAGGTATTTACCTATAGTGGCAGGCGCCCTGCTGGCCTACCCTTAGGTAGGGCAGTCTCACGCAGCCACCCACTGCAACCCACTTCCGCCAGGGCCAGATTTATCCCAAGCCCCGAGGTCACAGGTTCGATTCCGACAGGCAGTGCAGAGGAATGTAAGGCGCATATGTACTCTCTTTAATCTATGCAAAATTTATTACCATGTCATCCGACTTCGAAGTATCTCGAGTACACGATATCGTCATCAACCAACTTTCTAGATGACGCCCGTAGATGTCTTAGCGGCTAGCGTCGTCGAAGGCGCATCAAACAGACTTCAAGCACGCTGATGAAAAGCAAAGAAGAGAGTGAAAAGGGAAGAAACGTAAAGAGAAGAGTGAAGTTATAATAGGAAAATGAAAGCAAGTACGTTGCCGCTGCCCGTCTCATTTAGACCAAGACGCTTTACTCCATAAACCCGTATTTGCATTCCAACCAACCTGCTCTTGAACGGTGATGATTCACTTCCAATGTTGGTTATGCTGCCCATGAATCTGTCGTCCATGCCAAGCACTGCCGTCCATCTCCCAACCGTCACCCGGGCCAGGCGTTTCCCGATCCTTGACAAACTTGCCGCGCTTCGGGTCCCCCAGGTGGTCCACGTACCAGATGGCAAAGATGGCCATGGTGGTGGCCCATGACGATGGTGTCGAAGGCTTAGAGGAAGATCTCGTGATAGATGAACTAGCCCTTGTTTCTTTGCAGGTACTCGACCACGCGAAAGATGCTCCGGATGAGGATGATGGCGCCCACGACGTAGAGCACCACGAGGCATCTCTTCCACGGGACGGCTGCTGCAGCGGGCGACGCGCGTAGGGTACCTGCTGATCCGTCAAATGGAACATGATGGAGGTGACGACGAAGAAGCCGAAGACGACGATCCGCACCAGTAAGCCGGCAATGATGATCTTCTCCCCGGTCTCGTACATGGCCATCGTGCCCGCCGCCTGGATACCACCGCCGCCGGCCCGGAGGCTGAAAGCTATCCCGTCCCCCCGTGACGAAGACGAGTGTCACCCAGTTGACCGGGATCAGCGACAGGTGCCCGCCTTGGACCGTCCGAACGAGACGGCTCAGGATCGTGTATATGGAGGCGGCGAACAGCGCCGGAGCGACGAGACTGGATGACGAAGCCGCCGTTGGAGGGCTACCCGGAGATTTGGGATCTTGTCATTTCATTATCAAAACGGCCGAGGCTCTCCGTTTGTTTGCTCGAAAGGTTGTCTGTCTTTCTTCTTCTTCTTTTCTTCTTTGTCTCTTCATGCCAACCGAATGGCCATCGCGCTCATGGGATTGATTCAACATCTCTCTATTCAATAAAGCAGGCTTTTGCTCGTGCCAACTGCCCCTTCCTCGCCTGACCAGCGCAACAACCCGATCAGATATCGCCCTACTTATCTCAATCAAACAGTCAGATATACCTTAGCTGTTTTTTCAGTTAATTAGATATCTAGAGGGTTAATTAATTAATATATCTTAGATATTTAGAGGTTTTTAGAAAAATATTACTTTACAGCTAGACTAATAGGATTATAGGATTTCTATAAATATAAAGCAAAAAGGAAGGTTTCTTTAGGGTAGCTAGTAGCTAAGGTTATAACCTTTATAGCTAAGACCCCTAAAGGTAACTACTACAGCTAGGATTTAAACCTAAAGCACCTTACCCTAAAGTACTAATCTTAGCCTTATTACTAATTATATTACTATAGTTACTTTCTTCTAAAAAAAAAAGGGGTATAAAGTATACTTTAGGTGTTTTTTCTAGCTCTAGAGGATCTTTTAGGCTTAGGTAGAGCTTAGAAGTAGATATAGGCTAGCCTAGCCTTAGCCTTATAGCGCAGCATATATTACATTATAGTAAGTATTAACACTATTTTTACTATACTAACTCTACTAACTATACTAACTCTACTAACTATACTAACTTTACTAACTTTACTAACTTTACTAGTAGTATCTAATTAACTAATAATAATAAAATCTAACCTTTTTATAATTATTTAACTTCTTTACTTCTATCTAACTTTTTGTAATAGCTTTTTAACTTCTAGGTATGCTACTGCTACGCTAGCTTATTCCCTAACTTAACTAGTCTTAATCTAATACTAGTAATACGTCTAGCTGTAATTTAAATACTTAAGATATAATTAATACCTTACTGTATGTAGTATTTAAAGGGCGTAAGTATATTAATAACCTACTACTCTTAATAAAAGGCTTAAAAGGTTAGACTACTTAGATTAAGGATTATAGTCTCTTTATCTGCTATATCCTACTAGGTAGGATTAAAGGTAAGGTATACTAAATATGCTGCTAATATAATAAGAAGGGCTACCTAAAGTTATTTCTTATAACTTTAACGTCTTTATTAGCCTTATATCTTAATAATGTCTATTACGTCTTTAAGACTATAAATATAAATACTATAAATATAAATACTAAGCCTAAGGATAAGGAGGATATATTACCTTTACTGCTAAAATAAGCCTACTTAGCCCCTATTACTATTATAAAGAGCTAAGTAATAATTTACTGCAACCTTACTACTGCTTTTCTTATTAATATAAGTAACCCTTTCTTAACCTTCTTAGACTAATAAATATAGCACCTCCTTTTTAAATTTAACTCTAACTTATTATATTAAATGCTATAGTCTACTAAAAGTATGTAATAGCATCTAAGTACTACATATAAAGTAAAGAAGGTATAAATATATAATAAGATATATAACATAATAATAAAAATCTACCTCTCCTTTAACCTCTAGACTTTACCTAATAAGTACGCTATTATTACTATCTTCTATTACTTCCTTAACATAAGGGTAAAGCAGACCTAGTATCTTATTACCCTCTGCTGCTAGCCTAGGTCCTATAAGGGTTTAAATATTACCTAGATGCTTCTCTACATTATAAATAAGTAGGGGATTACTAATTAGATTAGTATAATTATTTATAATAATATAAGTAATAATAATATATATACTATATATCTCTTTATAAACCTCTCTCTTAACTTTATGCAGTTAGATATACTAGATTAGTAGATATGATACTATAGGTATATTCTTAATCTTATAGGTTACGCCTTTCTATATAGTACTTATTATAGGCTACGCTATAATAAGTGTGGCTAGGCTAGTGCCTACTACAACCTACTATTACTTATAACTAGCTAGAGGGGCGTGTATGCATAACGCATATAAGATAAATACCTACGCAAACTATACGTTATTTATACTTTCTACTTTCTCTCCTTAGCTTAGATAAATTGTATTAAGTTACTATACACCTATTATAAGGTAATACTAGCCTGTTATATATCTAAGCTCTTAAAATAATAATAAATACCTTACTAATTATACTGCGTAATAGGTATGTAATAAGATAATAAAATAATAATAAGCTGTAAGGGTTCTCTATTAGTAGAGGTAAAAGCTAAAGTTACAGCCTTAAAGTAAGTAATAGTAAAGATAATATAAGAAATAAGAGAGCTTAAAGTAAGAAACACTAACCCTTAAGGCGTAAGCCCTATAATTAAATTACATAATAAAGAGTCCCTAGAAGTAGCAGACACTACGCCTATAGTAACTACTACAGTAGCTATGCCTGCACTAGCTAAGAACTACCTCTAAATTATTTAGAAACTAATACTAAACCCCCTAAAGTTCTCTAGCTAGCGCTAGGACTTCCCTATATAGTTACGCTAGATACATAATAAGTTACATATTAATAAAGCGTTCTTTATAATAAAGTAAGAGGCTTAGTACTTTATTAACTCCTACTTAGATATAGCGCCTTAGAGAACAGTATTAACCTACTACAAAATAGGGGGAGCCTAAGTAAATTATAACCCTAAAGAGTTCCTAAAGTACCTAAAGCGTATATATAGTAACCTAAACGTAAAGACCTATACGTCTGCCTTCTTAATAAGCATTAAGATAAAGAAGTATAAATCCTTTACTACCTTTCTCCTAAAGTTTAAATAGGTGTTAGCTAAAGCAGGAGGCTACTTATAGCTAAGTAAAGCGTAAATTACACTCCTTTTAAATGCTCTTCCCCTTTATATCTAAAGCGCGCTAGTAAGTATCTTACTTTCTTCTGCCTTCTATACCTATATATAATAAGTAAGTAAAGTAGCCTAGAAGGTTAAGAACCTAGCTAGCAGTATACAGCCTACTTACTAGTACCTACTACCCTAAGCGCTAAAGGATGCTAATAGAGATATATAAATAATAAGAAGAATAATAGTGTATACAGCTAGTAAAGCTAAAGAAAAAAAACGCCCTAAGGCGTAAAAAGTATATATTAAAACATATTAGTGCTACGCCTGCTAGAAGATTAGATACCTAGCTTATAATTACTCTAATATTAAGAAGAAGAAAAGTAAGCCTACCTATGTAGCTAAAGTAACTACTAAGGTTAAGAAGCTTAAAGAAAGTAATAACGCTTATAGTATAGCTAAGAGTAGAGAGGAGTTAGAAAAAGAGTAGCTCTAGAGTAAAATTAGGCTTTAGAGCTAATAAGTAAGGAGTATATAAGATAGAAGGAGTTTTAGTATAGAAGGAGAATAATTAGACTAGCTGCACTATTAGATACCTATGTTAATAAAGGATCCCCTACCTAAGCCCTTACTAATACTAGTTATAATACTTATGTAATAGTAAACTATAATTTTATATACGCTTAGCGCTTTCTATACGTCTCTTAATAGAAAATCCCCCTAAAAGGGTTTACTAATAAATTAGCTAGTATAATAGTAGAGGGAGTAGTTATATTTAACCTTAAACTTTATAGATATTACTAGCGTATATATATATACGTTATATACAGCCTTAATGTTAATATATTCCTAGGGAAACCTTAGATAGAATATAACTACGTTGTTTATAATGCTGTAAAGCGCACTATATACTATAGGTAAGCAGACCTTACGCTACGCCTAGTTAGCTAATAAGAGTCTATAATAGTATGTAAAATTAGAGCTATATAAGTAATTAGAGCGCCTACCTTTACAGCTATCTATTATAGGGCTGCGTATAAGGACTATACTGCCTGCTATAACCTATCTATAAGAAAGATAAGTAAGGACTTATAGGCGTTCTCTTAGATTATAGCAGTCAGCCTTACTAATATAGAGAAAGCCTTATAGCTAAAGTTAGATAAAAGGGTAAAATAAGCTACTAAAGTTATAATACTACTGTAATAGGTGTGTAATAAATATAGCGACTTATTTAACCTTAACACCTTAATAAAAGTACCCCTACGCTAACCTAGCTGTAACTACTATATAGACTTAGAACTAGAAGCAACCCTACTATAGAGCCCCCTTTATAGTATATTAAGAGAGGAATTATTAGTCCTAAAGAAGACCCTAGAGGACCTCCTTAATAAGGGCTTTATCTAAGTAAGTAGCTCTACAGTAGGGGCGTTAGTGCTTTTTATATACAAACTAGGCAGTAGGTTACGCTTTTACTGTAATTACTAAGTGCTAAATGTAATTATAAAGAAAGACTATTATCTCCTGCTACTTATCTTTAAGACTCTCTGTTATATAGGATTAGCTAAGTAGTACACTAAAGTAGATATAGTAGCAGCCTTCTATAAGATATAAATTACAGATAGTAATAAGTATAAGACTGCCTTTTATATATAATATAGGCTTTTTAAGTAGTTAGTCTACCCCTTTAGGCTAATAAACACGCCTATAAACTAGTAGCGCTTTATAAACAGCTTACTTTAGGAGTTTCTTAATAACTTTATTACTATATACCTTAATAATATTCTTATTTATTCTAATAGGATAAAAGAGGACTACAAACAGAAGGTCTGCTAGGTCCTTAAGAAGCTTTATGTAGTAGGGCTTAGCTTAGATGTAGGGAAGAGCAACTTTAGCGTAAAGAAGGTAAAGTATGTTAGCTTTATTCTAGAAGCTAAGAAGGGCGTCTTAGCAGACCTAGAAAAGGTGTATACTATTTGTAAGTAGTTAGCACCTTAGTCTGTTAAGGGCGTAAGAAGCTTCTTAGGTTTTACTAACTATTACTAGATGTTTATACCTAACTACGCTAAGGTAGTTAAGCTAATAACTTACCTTACTAAGAAGGGTGTATTATTTATATAGTCTATAGAGTGTGCTGTAGTATTTAAGAAGCTAAAGAACTACTTTATAACAGCTTTATTACTATAAAACTTTAACCTAGACGCCCTAACGTTTATAGAGACTAACTACTCTAGGTTTACGTTAGGGGGCGCCTTAATATAAGTAAATAATAAGGGTAAGCGCTAACCTATTGCTTTTTACTTATAAAAGCTTACGTTAGTGTAGTATAACTACCCTATCTATAATAAAGAGCTATTAGCTATACTAGATTACCTCTAAGTGTAGAGAGTAGAGCTATATAGCTTAAAGGAGCCCTTTAAAGTAATAGTTAACTATAAGTCCCTTAAGTACTTTATAAAAAAGCAGAAGTTAATAAAGCATTAGAGCTGTTAGGCTAAGATGCTTACTAAATATAACTTCTGTATTATATACTAGCCTAGTAAGAATATAAGCGTTCCTAATATACTCTCCTAGCGTAAGTAGAATACCCCCCTTACGTAAGATAATAACTGCTAGTAGGGATATATTATCTAAATAATTCTAGATAAAGTGTAGCTAGTAATAGCCTGCTGCGTAATAGAGGCACCTCTAGCGCTACATATAGAGGTATTTAAGGATAAAGATTTATAAGCTTTATAGGTTATAATGTAGGATAGTAATACTATCTTCTAAGTAGTGTATATAGCTGTCTAGTAAGAGGACTACTTACTCTTACTAGACCTTTAGTTATACATTTAGATTGCAGACTGCTACCTTAATAATATAAAGTAACTTACCTAGAGGGGAAGGATATAGGTATTAGGTAATAATAACCTTAATTCCCTCTCTAATAGCCTACACACCTAGTTAGTATAATAGAGCTATAATTTAACTGCAACTAGGCACCTAGGTAGAAATAGCACCTTAGAGATACTTTTGTAGAGGTTTTACTAGCTAAGTTAGTTATAGATAGTATAGTATTTTGTCTGTAACTATAATGTATATAGGAGCAGTAAGATCTAGCGTAACATAAAGAAGGGCTTTTTGTAACTACTAAGCATACCTAAGCGCTTAAAAAGCAACCTCTTAATAGATTTTATTATAGACCTCCTACTATCTAGCCTAAACTATACTACTAATATATAGGTTATTATAGACTGCTTAGGAAAGTTAGTAACACTTAAGCTAATAGTAATAATAGATATAGAGGTATATACTAAAAGATTCCTAAGTTACTATTATTGCTTCTATAGTATGCTAAAAAGCATTATTAGTAATAGAGGGAGTAACTAGATAAGTAAGTTCTAACGTAAGTTTTATATACTTACTAGTATTAAGTAAAGACTAAGCATGTTATACTACCTATAGAGTAATAAGGCTACTAAGTGCTTTAACTAAGAGATTTAAGTAACATTATATACCTACGTAAGTTACCTCTAAGAGGATTAGGCGCGTTAGACACTAGTTATATAACTAGTAATTAATAACTACACTATATTAGTAACTAAGTTAAGCCTCTTCTTTATAGAATATAGTTACTATATAGACCCTATTATAGTTAAAGAGAGCGCACTAAAGATAATAGATATATACAAAAAGGTTACTAAAAGACTTATGTAATAGATAACTAAAGTAACTTTAATAGTATAAGTAGTAACAGCTGCAGCCTAGTAATAAACTAAAGAATTAGCTAATAAGCAGTAAAGTGCAGCTAAAAGGTTTAAAGTAGGTAATAATATATAGTTATTAATATGTAACTACTGCTTTTTATAACTAAATTATAAGCTTAATTAGCTATACTACTATTACTAAGTTACTAAAGTAATTAGCCCCCTTATAGTTAAGCTTAATATACCTAGTAATATCTATAACTAATTTTATATAGACCTATTATGCTGCACTAGGAGTAACCCTTTACTAGGCTAGAAAGCCTATAATATATAACCTCCCCCTTTAATAGAAGATAGTAAGAAGGAATAGCGTATTGCTAAAATAATTAGTATGTAATAGCGTAGCAGAGGAAAGGTAAAAACGCGTTAGGCGCTAGTGCGCTAGGAGGGCTTTACTAAAGCTATATAGGAACCTATTAAATTAATTAAAGACACTATAGCCCTAGACTCTTTTAAAGAGAAGTATAAACCTATTAACGTTTATAATAGGGGTAATATATATACATAAAGGAAGATAAAAACGTATAATAAGTAGATAAGTAATAAATCTCTATTAAAAGGCTATAGCCTATAAAGAATAACTAGGCCTTATAGGGTAAGCAGTAAGGCTGTATAGAATAAGCGCGCTTAGAGCGTATAGGAGACTTCCCTACTAGGAGTCTCCTAGCTTAGGGGAGGGGCTGTAACTAAAGTTAGTAGTAATAAAGTTAATAAACTAGGAATATAGAGTTAGTATAAGAGTTATATAGGAGAAAGTATAAGACTAGTACTTACTCTCTTAAGAGAGACTAAGATCTTCTTAACTGTAATAATAAGGTGCTTACTTTAGGTAGCTATAAGACTACCTAAGTAAGAAGTAACCTTACTATATGTATTATTAGTAGTAGTAGTAGTAGCTTAGGTAGTAGCTACAGTAGTAGTAAAGGCTAGGAAGAGGGGAGTAGGCGTAGTAGATGTAAGGGGTGTATTATTAGATATGCTGCAGGCGTGCTTTCTATATGTCTTCTTAGCGCTCTTCTACGCCTCCTACTCTAAGTTAGTTATAACCTCCTAAGCCTTAATAGCTAGCTAGAAGGAGGTGTGCTTTATAGAGCTAGGGGTAGTTAGGGTAGCAGCGTAGGTAGTAAGAAATATTACCTTATAGAGGCCTAGAGAGGCCTTAAGGATCTAGGTTATATTAGTAAGGTATAAGATTTATATAAACAGTAAAAGATATATAGGTTAGTAGCTATAGTTAGACTATATATAAGGAAGATAATAGTACCTATAGGCGCTAATATTCTCTATATATTATATAGCAGTAGGGTTGTATATAAGGTAGTAAGTATATAGGAAGTAAGGGTGTATATAAAGGATAGTTAGTATGTAGGTAGGGGTAGTAGTAGGGGTAGCAGTAGGGGTAGGGGCGTTAGTGTAATATCTCTTTATAATAGGAGAGTTATAGTTAGCCTTATTAGCCTTATTATTATTATTATTATCCTAGCTAGGTTAGTTAAATTACGTAATATGCTTACTAAAGAGGTAACTTACAGTAGGGGTAGGTAACTAGGGCTTAGGGCCTAGGGGAGTAATAAGGTTAAGAGCCTTATTATCCTTAGGGGATAGGGAGCAGCTAAGGATTATAGGGGGCTATCTTATAAGTTAGTAACTAATTAGCAGTTTGTATATATATATATAGGCCTATATAGGGATTAATTTACTTACAGCTATTATAAATTATCTAATTCCTATAATAGATAACTAGTAATTAGAAAAAGACTAATAAAAACAAAAGGAAAGCGTAGCTACATATAGGATAAATACTTATAATATTAACAAAAGGGCTAGTAAGGAAAAAGGGAGAAAAATAATAAGCCTACTAGCCTATAAGAATATTTAGTAGGCTGTTTCTTAAATTACAGTATGTAACTATTAAAGGCTAGTAGAGCCTTATAGCGTAGGAGGGGAGTATATATTATAGGCTACGCTATAATAAGTGTAGCTAGGCTAGTACCTACTACAACCTACTATTACTTATAACTAGCTAGAGGGGTGTATACGTATAATACGTATAAGATAAATACCTACGTAAACTATACATTATTTACACTTTCTACTTTCTCTCCTTAGCTTAGATAAATTATATTAAGTTACTATACGCCTGTCGTAAGGTAATACTAGCCTATTATAGTACTAATAGTAAGGCCTTTAAGTAGGAAGCTAATAAAGTCCTTAGTGCTAGTTAATTAAAGGCAGACCTTAAGCTCTAGCGTATATACAGCCTAATTAGTAAGCTCTATAATATTATTAAGTATATTTAATCCTCTCCCTAATAATATAAAAGATTCCTTAAGATTAGTAATAAGATATCTAATAGCTTTACACTCTTTAAGCCCTTACTATAAGAGTTATAGTTAATACTTAATAATAATACGTAGTAGAACTTAACATACCTTATAATTTAATATGCCTTCCTTAAGTAAAGTTAGATTATAGGTTTTATCTATAATAATATAACTCTTTTCTGCCTTAATAATTAAATACCTACTAAAGACTATCTTACTAAGGAAGATTAGTATCTTCTTATTAAGATTTATAATATACTTAAGCTACTTTATAACTAGATAATATAGTGCTAGGGATAGGGGAAGGGTAATAGTTATAGCTAACTATAGGATGTAATAGTTAGTATTAAATACCTTATAGACTGCCTAAAGGAATAGAAAAGTCTTTTTAATAAGCTAATAGTAGAGGAAATTAATCTTATAGCCTTATAACTCTCTTCTACCTGCTAGTCTATAAATTAAAAAGTAAGGCTATTATAAGCTGCTATATTATTATAAGGCGTTATATCTTTATAGGCTGCTATATTATTATAACTAACTGTAATACTAGCCCCCTTACTTAATAGTATTCCTCTATACTTACTTAATAAGTATACCCTATAGTAACATTATAACTAACTTTAATAACTATATAGAGGCACCTTTAACTCCTATAGATATTTCTACTTATCTATACTTAATAGATAGAAGGTTCTAAATAAGTACTATATACAGCTAGGGGATTTAGTACTTTATGTAGCCTTAATTATTCTCTATCTTAGCTAGGGCCTAAGATAGCTTAAGAAGTAATAGACTAACCTAACGTAATAAGTATAGCTTTATAACGCTAAGGAGGGACTTTATAATTATTAGCAGTAATAGTACGCTAGTAATAACCTTACTTTATACTAGCTAGGATTACTTTAGTAGTCTTTAAGGGTAGTATTTACCCTAATTTTATCTACACTACCTATAGAGGACTTTAAGTATTAGTAATAGCTAAATAGCTACACTACTAAAGCTATTATAAATAAGGTATCTAAGCTAGACTAGTACCTCTGCTAATTTATTCTATAACCTATTAATAATCTAATTTAGTAGTAGATTTTATATTACTAGACCTTTTCTACTCTTAGTAAACTTACTTTAGATATTCTTACTATACCTATAATAGTAATAAACTATAAGAGGGTATTTAGCCTTATAAAGTTAACTTTAACGTTATAAAGGCTTTTAATAATACCCTCTACGCTAGAGGAGATATAATATCTATAGAACTAGCTTTATAGCAGTAGGATTATAGTAGGAGGGTATTACTTTAAACAGAAGAGGAATAAGTATGTTAACACTACAGATATAGCTTACTCTGCTATATCTTTACACTTTATAATAACTTTACTAACTTCCTAAATAGGTAACGCATTAAGATATCTTAGATATCTGCTAATTAATTAAATATTAGACCTTAAGGCAGCCAGTTAATCAGATATAAGAGGGTCTAATTAATTGATTGATCGGGTTGTTGCGCTGCGCCTGACTTGGGTGAAAGCCCCCAAGATGCAAAGCAACGGAAGTGGCCTCCAAGCTGCGCGTTAATCTCGACGTAAGATGTCTAAGAAGTACATTCCAGCGAGCGGAACTAAAATTGGGATTCAAGGCGCGGACGAGACATCGATATGCAGTTTGATGGGGCTTATGTCTGTCTCTGCGGGCAGTTACATGCTCTGTACATTTCTTTACAAATATATAGCTACTTGTCCGGCCCCTGCTTGCATGCGTCTGTTTTTCACTTACATCCATCCATTTACCCCTGAGCCTGGCTTAACTCTTTTGAGACTACAAACAAACGCCCCAGGATCATTCCGTACTCGCCTAGGTCGCCATGGCTTCCAACCACGACAACAACTTGCCGCCTGAATTGAACTGGGAGCCCACCGCTTCATTGCTGGCCCAGGCGAATGACTGCCATCCAGCGAACCAACTGGGAGGCCCTAACCAGGTTTGCCTCCCGTGCCAACGGCGAATCGCCGTGCAAGCTGCATGCTCCCTACACAACGGGCGGCAGCTTTCTTGTGCGGTTGCTCGAGTTCCACGACGGCACCCGCTGGGTCGCCCGTGTTCGGCTCCGAAAGTCAACCCCAGAGTCGTCCCGGAAGTTGCTCGTCGACATAGACACAACCCTGCTGCTCAAGGAGAAACCCAAGGCCCCGGTGCCTCGCATCTTCGCATTCGAGCTTGAAGATGCCAACGCAACGAGGTGTGCCTTCGTCTTGCTCGAGTTCTTGCCGGGCAACAACGCCGCGGATGAGGCTCGCAGCTATGTAAGGGCCGATTGGGGCCTCATACCACCCCAGCATCGTCCTACATACCATCGCACTATGGCGGCAGCTCACGTACGTTTCCACCAACCTTCAAAGACTTATTACCTTACTTCGCGGGCCCCCAGACGTCTGGTTTCCCACATCCGCCGGAGGGTTATTAGCAGATAGACAAGAGTTTGGATCGAACAAAGCAACTCAGTCAGTTCTCTACCGCGAGTTCTGGGACAAGCATACCCCGCCGCAAGTCAATGAGGGATTGCAAAGTGAACAGGGCATGCAAAAACAGAAAGGTCAAGGAGGATGGATCCCTCTTCCAGTCTCGTCCGAGATACATTGTCTGTGTTGCCAGTCCGTGGACGTCCACTGATGCTGATCCGCAGCCCAAACACACGTTCTCGTAGTACGACGAAGTCCGACGTTTGTGTTCCATGTGCGAGAGGCTGCACATCTGATGCGAGCGCGCTCATCGCCGGAAGACCTCCATTGCCGCTACACGAATATCGTTGCATTTTCCAAGACCCGTCTCCCTAAGTCGAGCCTACGTCTTATGCTGTCGTCGGCTCTCCGGGACTTCTGAAGATCGCGGTGCCGAAGTTCGAACCTCGTCCTCGAGAATCACCGGCTGGCCTCGGAGTCCGCGAGGTTGCCGCACGAGAACGTCTCGGAGACGAACGTCGTCCCGCCGTTCTTCTTCTCCGCCCTGAACATCATCATCGGTTCTTGCAGCGCAGCTCGCGTCGTCACTCTTCCCAGACTTTGTGTGTTTCGTCAACCGCACCAGCTAACAAGAGCCTGTCCGGGTCTCTGTGTAGTCTGCCATGCTTCTAGTCCAGAAGGTCCCCCGGAGAACGATGCCTGCGTGCTGTCTCAAGCACGAACTCAAGTGGAGACACGGTCCTTGTCGTGATTTCGGTGGCAGTTTGCCTGTCAAAAGAGCGTTGGACAATACGACCTTGGAGGGTCTCCCCGAAATGAAGGCATATTTTCAGTCAATAGTTTCCGGCGCGGCAATACATAAGGCCCGTCGTAATCGTCACCCTTGCCTAGTGCAAAGTTCTAACCCACCAAATGCTCCAGACTGTATACTCCATGGCCATTGAGACAAGTAATCTTGTCTTGAGTTGATAGAGGCTAGGGTCGGAATGCAAGTATATTGCTAGCCTTTAGAAAGACTGCCGTGCTTCGATCAAGAAGCACATTCTCCGTTCATAACCCTTGTTGGAGTCCCCCGTACTGATCCAAGAAACTCAACCCAATTTTATGTTTTCCTGACCGTTTCGACTTTCACTCGTTTAATTATTGAACAAGCGCTGAAGACGTTAGATCCCATTTTCAACACACACATGCCTTCTAGCCTTGCCTAATCATTGCGCCTTGCATCTTGTATCAAACTCCACTACGGAGGATGATAAGCATACCCTCTAGAACTTCCATCCTAACAGAGACCAATGTGGGTTCAATTGTGTCAAGTAGTTGACCCCGAATCTATCCATCAACTCGCGGTACCATCTCCGCTGTCTGCCTTCGCTTACGGTTTGCGCGCGTACACAAGATGCCTGGAGAACGTCAACGCTTCTTCCTCGATTACCAAATAGGACGCACTTACAGATCGAATACGGACTGCAGACTGGGGTCTTTGAGCGCTTTCCGAACTTCGCTGGCGGTGACCAGGACCTCGGCATACCCCCATCCCATCACCTCTTTCAAGAGAAAGGTCCCGAATCCCTCGAGGGACTGGTCCATGAACTCGAGGGAGCAAACGCCGACTTCTTTCAGGAGGGGGTTGTTGGCCCACGGTCCAACCGGGACCGGCCACTTCTTCTCGACAACATCGACGAACCCAGCCGCCTCGAGATTTTTGGCTATGCCATGATCGCGGCATTGCAATCCGACCTTGCCGAGCCTGGCGGTTGCCTCGAGCAAGGCTTTGGTCCACGTGTTGTAGATGTGCTTGTCGTCGAGATCCCGGACTTGAGAGCGTACCTGGATGTCGTGTTCCTTGACCTCGATGTAACCGCCGGGCTTGGTGCACCGATAAGCTTGTTCGTAAACCACGCGCCAGTCGGACACGCAGCCCTCGAGGTTTCGGATGTGGATGAAGTCAAAGTGATCCGCCGGCCAAGACCATGGCTGTTCAATGTCGTCAATCTGGAACTCGCAATTCGGCGGCACCCAACCAGGCTGGATCGGCGAAACGTCGACACCGATCACTCTGGCAGACGGAAACTCGTCGGCGAAATCACTGTCCCTTTGGTAAGTTGGTGTTCCCCCAGCAAGAGTCTTCTTTTCACATCCAGGTAGTTGACCTTGACCCAACTTACATGGCCCAAATACCAGTTCCGGTGCCTACATCAAGAACCATCTAAATCACAGATTAGCCTAACAACGACCACGGGGAATACTCATTTGATTCTGGGCTTCCTTACGTGCGAGGTCTTGCCAACCGGAGAGAGGAAGAGCCTGTCGCCGAGGAACATGGTCATACAATAATGGCTATCAAGTCATGATTTAGCCGGCCGGCACCAATCGTCAAGACGGTCGAGCCAAACTTACTTGATGTCGAGCCCGTCATTCTGCCTTTCGTCGTTGGGCCCCCAGTAGTCTACCTTTTGGGTGTACGTTCGGCCATGGAGACGACGGTATTCAGTAATACTGTCGGTCAAGGAAACAGTAGATGACGCAACAATGCTATGCCAAGATGAGTATAGCCCTACGTTGACCTTCCGGCTCTCAGGTAAACACACCTTCTTGTCTCTGCTTCAAACCCTTCGTCATCGTTGGCTTCAATATTGGGGTCCTGCGCAAGTTTGAATCAGCACACAGTTCACTTCACCGCTACTATGCGTACCCGCCACGAATTTGGAATACCCACAATGGTAATTGGCCCTTCGGCAGGTCCAGCAGCAGGGGCATGGCTGCTGGGTACCCCGGTTGAGTCTGTGACTGGGGTCGGAGATGTAGACATGATGGCAGTTTTCCAACCAAGACAGGAAGAAACCTTCCCCGGGAGGGATGCAGCACAGATTAAAGAGTGGGATGAGGAGCCGGGAGCGTAGATAAAGGGATGGGGTTCCCTTCAGGACCCTTTTAAAGGGGGCCGGACTCGTGCGTCGGACCGTTGGTTGTAGCAGCGGACTCTACTCCGTACACTCAGACACACTCTGAAGATAGACCCAGTCCGCCCAGAGCATATTTTTTGGTACCCGGATTTCCGAGCGAATAACACAGGCTTGTCCGTTCGTCTAACTGCGACTACTAGGCCTTTTTGGGAAGCGTCGAATGTTTGATCCCTTGACAAGTCCCCTGCATTGTTTTCATGGATCAACATGGGGAGGAGACAACCAAAGCGGGAACTTGGCCGCGTCTCTTCTGAGGATGTTGTCCGTCTCCGTGCCCACCGCAAGTTGCGTCTCACAACGAAAATCTTCGCTGTCGTGGGGGGGGGGTTTGTATCTGGCCCTTTCCGTTCGGCTGACACGGCGTCTGGCCTGGCCAAAGATGTTTAGATCCAGGAGAGCCGCCGCAGCCAAAAACCTAAGCGGCTAGGAGTGAGACGACCACGGCCAAATGATGTCAGTAATGTACGTTGCCTATTTCAAGCCCTCGTCTTCAGAAGAAACTGAATTGCAAGGAGGCTTGCCGACTCGGACCCTTGGCTGAGGGAACACTAATCTTGGTGCCAAAGACAACAGTGATCACTGTGAAGGTTGGTCTCGAGCCATCTGCTGTCATGATTCCAATCTCGGACAAGACATCATTTCGAGTTTTTTTTACCTGCCACGGCTCGTTAACTACACGTGCATTTCCAACTGTCGGCGTTTTTGGGGTTGAAGCCGTCCCCCTGAAAGACGTTCCGCCGCGGGTATCTGCAGTGCCGGCGCTGGAAGTCCACGCCCAGCGCGACCGTGTCGTTGACAAACTTGGTCCCCGTGATGGTGTCCGGAGCGACGCCGCCCTCGACCCAGTCCACGATGGCGGCGAGGACGTTGTGCGTCCCGTCGAAGGGCAGGTCGTCGGCCATGGCCGCGGCGTTGCCCCCGGCGCCCCCCTGGCCGATGAGCCAGGCGCCGGGCCCCGTCGTGCAGTGAGCCAGCCCCGATATGCGGAAGAGGCGGGCGAACTGGTCCATCTCGGCCGCACCGAGGCCCATGCCCCGGGACAGGCGGTCGTAGAACACGGGGGTGCGGAAGCTCGTGATTTGGTGGTCTTGCTGGCCGTGGTACAGGAGGAGCTTCCCGCCTCTGTCCCTGAAGGCCGAGAGGTCGCTTGGGTGCGTCCTGACGTCGCCGGGGTTCTTCTGCTCGGCGAAGACGCCGTCCTTCTCGCGCCCGTAGCCGGAGACGTCCCAGTCCGGGTCGTCGTACACGGCATAACGGAACCAGTTCTGCGAGTGCGGCCAGGGTTTGCCGTTGTACAGCCCGTCTGCGGCGTCGATCTCGCTGCCGGGGTTCATGCCCGGCCAGAACACCTTCCCCCGGGCGTCCCTTGTCGGGGCGAAGATCCCTCGCACGATTTCGACTTGCTTGCTCGAAAGGCAGCCGGTACCGTTGGCGGCGGCGCGGTTGTCGCGGCACAGCAGGGCTCCCGGATCGAAGTGGCACAAGGCCGGGTCCTCGATGATGCCGTCTTCCGCGCCGTCGATGGCGTCGCACTGCCGGAGAACCTCGCCGTGGATCGTCGTCTTCCAGACCGCCGGGGCGATGAAGCCCTCTGCGTTGGCGGCACCGGTCTGCTGCAGGTAGCCGGCCCTGTGGGAGTAGAGGTTGTTGAAGTCGATGGCGGGGGCGCCGGCGACGACGCCGTCAAAGTCCTCGGGGAACATGTCCGCGGCTTTGATGCCCTGGCGCCCGCCGAGGGAGCAGCCCAAGAAGTACGAGGCCGTCGCCGCCCGCTTGTACAGCGACTGCAGAAGCTGCTTGCCCGCAACGACTCCCACGTGTAGTCTGTCAGACTACGGTCAGTTCCGGATGTTTCGAGCACCAAGGGGAGGGGGGGGGGGGGGGGNGAGGCGTACGCTCTCCAGGAAAAGTCAACCACCACGTCCTCGTTGTTCAGGAACTGGATTCCGGTTGTCCCCGCGTGTCCGTTGTTCGTACCGACGGCTGCGAACCCATGAGCGGTGGCGTACGCCATATCCTCGTAGTGGACGCCTGAGATCCCCATTCATAGTCAGTCAAGGTTTTTCCATGAGGTCCTTGTCGACATGGGATCACGCACAGCCGTCGAGGCCGCCCCCGGCGACAGTCACCATACGGCCGTTCCACTTCTCCGGTAGCCAGACCTCCGTCACGACCCCCGACCTGGCCGAGGTTGCCAGGTTCATGGCAACCCGGCAGAGGTCGGCCCTGACAACCTGGCTTCCCCGGTTGCAGGCGGCATCCTGCTCTGGAAAGGCAAGTTCGGTGCCGGACGTGACGAACGCTGGCTCTCGGCCGGTCGAGTTGGCCACCATCGACTGGGGCGTGAGAGCGAGGCAGTCCTCCCGAAATGACGCAAGTGCCGGCCCCAAGAGGACAAACAGCGATATTAAAGCGAAGGGCGCCAGCATGTCGCAGACGCCTGACTACAGATCCCAGGGAGTCGGGCAACACGGGGTGAGCTTCTGAGGGCGATGTAAAAGGGGGCTTGATCACACAAGGGAGAGGCAAGGTAAGTTGAATGACCATGAGGGCGGCGGCGCCTTGGTTTAATACCCCGCTTACGCCGCTCACGGGGGTCGTACCAATGTTACATGTAACATGTACTTCCTTACCCCCAGAACCCAGAATTAGCATGCGTTTACAGGTGTCTTGAACGGCAAATCTTCATCCTGGTTTGACTCATTGGGGGTTCGAGTATCCCCCGGTCACACGTGGTTGTTGTTACCGGGTTTTCCTGTCTTGCAAGAACCGCTTATGATGGCCGCTGCACGAAAAACATGGGTTCCCTTTGTTGAGAATATGGAGAGTAAACTGTGCGATATCAATCCACCAAGATGCCCCCTTCTCCGAAAACCAACCGGTTTAATTTCTGCTTTACTGGGACCCGAAGCAGTGGGCTTCAACGTTGGGTATGTGAGCTTAAAGTTTGCTTAATGGTACAACGATGAGATGGGAAAAGTCACACGTTGTATGTAGAGCCCTTACATGAGAACACGGCGAGCGGTAGTTCAACCCACTAGGCACGCTGGATACAGCCAGCTAAAAATCGAGCTTGCTCCAGGGCTTCCAGGACGTCTAAACAGCGTACCTGTGAACCGCCATCAAGTCACCAAGCAAAAAGTTTGTTTGGACAGACTGTTTAGTGAATATGCTCATAGCCGGACAAATCACAAAGCAAGCGGGTAAGGCGGCATTTTCGTTTTTGTTGTACCAAGTACGGATATCACCTTGCCTCGATCATGGTATTTCTCCCGCGTAAAAAAAGACATAACATTAGGTATTATCATGCAGCTACGGGCGTCCGTCCCCCCCCGAAACAGAGACACACAGACACACACGCCATCTAGTAGATGTTGTGCTCGCCGTGGGAGCAGCTCTTGGCGGTGGAGGCCTGCTCGGAGGCGAGCGCCCACTTCTGGAACTCGCGGCGGATGGCGTCGCGGCTGCGGCGGGCCGGGGTGGTGGTGGCGCGGCGGGGCAGGCCGGCTCGGCGGGCAGCTCGTTGGCGAAGTCGGCGGCGACGCGGGCGGCGGCCCTGGTGTTGACGGTGATGGCGTCCCAGTTGATGTTGTCGAGGTTGTCGCAGGCGAGGTGGTAGCAGGGGTCGGTCGGGGCGCCGGCGCCGGTGAAGATGCCGGAGGAGGGGATGCCGAGCTGGAGGAAGCCGACGTAGTCGGAGCTGGAGCCGAAGCCGGCGAAGGCGGCGGGCTTGCCCTGGGCGGCGATGTAGTCGTGGACGGGCTGGGCGCCGAACTTGTCGCCGGGGTTGTCGCCGAGGTAGACGTTGTAGACCGGGTTGACGGAGCCGATCATGTCGTAGTTCCAGTAGAAGCGGATGGCGTCGGCCTCGGCCGCGGACAGCTGGGCGGTGTAGTAGAGGGAGCCGACGAGGCCGCTCTCCTCGGCGCCCCACCAGATGAAGCGGACCTTGTTCTTGAAGCCGGTGTACTTCTTGAAGGAGCCGGCGATCTCGAGCAGGGCCGAGGTGCCGCTGCCGTCGTCGTTGACGCCGGGACCGGCCTGGACGCTGTCGAGGTGGGCGCCCAGGACGATGACGCTGTTGGGGTCGCCCTCCTTGGTCTCGGAGATGATGTTCCACGTCTCGCGCTGGTCCCAGACGGCGTCGACGAGGAGGTTGACCTCGAGGGTCTCGCCGGCGGCGAGGCGCTGCCGCCAGGCGGTGGCGTCCTCGAGCGGCACGAGGCCGACGGGCACCAGCAGGCCCAGGTTCTCGGCGCTGAGGGTGGCCGAGCCGATGTCGCGGCCGGGGGTCTGGTTGTACAGGATGACGCCGACGGCGCCGGCGGCCTTGGCCAGCTTGAGCTTGTCGGCGATGGCGCAGACGCCACGCTTCACGAGGGCGAGCTTGCCGGTGGCGTCGATGCCCTGCCACTGGTCGGCGAAGCAGCCGGAGCCTATCAAGGTCAGTCAATCTCGAGGCCATCGAAAAGGGGGGGTTGTCAGTCAGTCAGTTCATATAGGACTGTTGTTTTCTTTTTTCCTTACCTCGGGCATCATCAACGGGGATGTCGATAAGCGGCGCCGTGTTGCCGCCGGGCAGGGCGGTCGGGTGGTTGTACTGGAGGCTCACGACGTAGACGTCCTCGCCGTCGGGACCGGTGACCTTGAGCTCACGGGTCTGGGAGAAGGTGTGGTTGAAGTACTGCAGCTTGGTGTCGAGCTGCTTGTGGAAGCGGCCCTGGACACGCTCGAGGATGTAGTCGGACGAGGCCTTGTAGCCGGGCAGGCCAAAGGCACGGTTGCCGCCGTTGTCACGGGCGATCTTGTTGAGGTTCCAGAGGTTGCGCTCAAGCCTAGGTGAGACGGGGAGGGGGGGGGGTCTGTTAGCATCATCATAACCATCATCATCATCGTCGTCGTCGTCGTCGTCATCGTCATCATTGACATTTGTTGTCCTTCCCCGGGGATTCTCGCGACTCACTCGCTGGTCTTGATGTCGGCCTCGGCCTTGTCGGGGGTGAGGGGGTCGGTCGCGAGGGATCGCAGCGCGAACAGGGCCGCGGCGAGGGCGGCGGCGGTCTTCATCGTGGGCGGATGGCACAGACTCGGGTTGTGAGGCGCGAGGCGGGATATCTGGCAAAAGGCTCCGATGGATCCAAACGAACGGGACTGATCAGCGGAAGAAGGGAACGACAAGGAGCATCTCAAAGGGCGGCATCATCGGGGATATTTATATATCGCATGCCGAACGGACGGGGGGGCTCATAATCTCATTCCTTTGGGGCTCATTGCCTCTTCGGCTCGCCAAGGACGTGTGGCTGCAGAATTGCGCGATAAGACGAAATACCGGGTAAAGACACGGTGAGAGCTTTCTTGCTTGGTTGCAGGCTTCGGTTGGCATGCATGGGGTGGGATGGATGCTGCGTGTGTGCGCGTGTGTGTTGCGGTCGCCATCACTACGGTATTACGGTTGCTTTTGCCGGCACGAGGGGG
>NWBT01000041.1:1235650-1253736 GCA_003386485.1 Colletotrichum lentis | reverse complement strand
CCCCCCCTCCCCTCGGACCGAGCCCCGAAAAAGTCTCGTCACACGGGGGGCGTCGCGCGGAGAAGACCCCGGCACTCACTCTCGATGGCCCAGATGCCCGTCCCGGTACCCAGGTCGATGATCTTCTGCGGGCTGTCGCCAATGGGCGCAAAGTACAGCCGGCCGTCCGTGACCTCGAGCATCATGGCGTGCAGCATGTCCTCGCGGTTCTGCTCCGTCTCGTCGTTGGGGATCGGGTACCGCCCGTGGCGGAACTTGTGGTAACGCCGACCGTTCCGGAAGCTGTGCTCGTACACGCTCGAGTTGAGCGATGTCGAATCGGTCCGGTCGTCGGCGATGGAGCCCTCGTCGAAGACGCTCGGCGTGAACTCGTCGTCTTCGTCAGTGCCGCCGGCCTCGAGTGGGTCCCCCACGGGCGTCTCCTCGGCGAGAGCGGGGATGCCCGCCGCCGCCGCATCTGGGCCCGGGTCGGTGGCTCGGTCGGTCGATATCGTCGCCGCTTGTGCGCCGGATGCCATGGCGGGTATCTGCTCGGTGCCGGAACCGCTGGCCGTCGGCGGTGCAGACGCGGGGACTGCGAAGGGATTGTCAGCACGCACATGCACATTCTCAAGATTCAAGACTACGAGGATCATGAGTTGTCCACAGTGCCTTTGGGGGAGTATGTCCAGGGGGGCTATTTTTGCCCTTTCGCAGAACAAGAGGTGCTTGGATGAGGGCATGGACAGACACGGAGGGTTTGGCTTACCGACAGCGCTGTCGCGGGGCGGACTGGCGGAACGACTCCCGCCAGGGCTGCCGAGGTTATTGTCACCCGTGCCTGTTGTCGTCATTAGTTCTTGTGGCTTGTAGCCAAAGGGCATGCAGCCGGCAGATCTAGTTTGATGCGTCGGCAATCGGGTACACGAGGACCGCGCTGGGCTGTTTCTTGAAGCGTAAGAAGGCCTGGCCGGTTCCACGAGCCTGGCAGACCGAGAAGACGAACAAGGAGGGAGAGAGGATGGCAATTGTCTTGATCGCAGCGGTGCTTGCTCTATTAAGAAAAGAGCTCTTCCCCAACTTGGATGACCCTTGAGTCAGGCTTCACCCCCACTGGTGAACACAGGTTGAAGCTTGTTTGGGCCAAGGCGGGGTTCGGGTCCGGGCTTCTCCAGCACTGAGCAGCGACAGGAGGGCTTCTCAGGGCTGAAAGCGTACTGCTATGATCCTAGCTCGAGAATGCGAAGAGGCGGAGAGACAATGGGGGGCGGCGGCCCCGTTGGTAGCACGTTGCTGTGTAGAGGAGAGAGAGAAAGCAGGTCAAGGGAGAAGGCAGAGAGAGATAAGAGGCGGCGTGGATCTGGAAGGAGAAAGCAGCCGGGGAGCTCTCTCACACGTGCAGCGTCCTGGCGCCAGGCCCATGAGGTTCGATGGCCACATCCGAAGCCCAGGTCGACTTACTAACCGGTGAGACAGAACACGCAACCTTGAAGGGCTAGTCTAGTCCACGGAAGGAGGACGCCACCAACTCGTCTCGCGGCGGCCAAGAGCGCTAAGGGCCTCGCCAAGGGTGGTTGATCCCTCTCGAGGGCAGCCTCGTACGCGTGAAGGTCGACGGTGGCCAGCTGTAGCGACGCAGGCAGCAGACATGGACGGTTCTCGGCCTGGTGCAACGTCAAGACTTGCCTCGGCGCTGCCGCTAATACCACTGGGCCGTCCCATACAGGTGATATGAGCTTTTCAATTTGCCCGGCTTGGTGCCCCTCACTCACTCACCCTGCGGGGTGTGGCAACCACCATTCCTGACCGGGTCCATCCAGGGGGTTGCCCACGCCGGTCTGCTCTGCCATTCCCAGGTGCCCGGTTATCAGTACATGGGACGGGGAAGACGCACCAAGTCCCCCAGTCCCAGCCGGATTAAGGTATCCCATATCCTTGTTGGCTGGCTACCGCCATGGGAATCTCGACACGGGCTGGACGAGTCCGTACGGTCACTGTTGGTAGGGAGTGTTCCTTTTGGGTCCTCTGGTTGCTGGGCGTTCCCGGATAACCTGACCAGAAACACGGATTTCTTTCTCATGACGGACCCCATTAAAGTCGGGAAGAAACACATGTTCGGAGAGCAATCAACCCCATCTCGCGGTCCAAAACTTGGAATCCCTGCCCCCGGCCCGGCCCTGTCGATCGATCCCATACAAAAAAACTGGCCTTCGTCTACCGGTAAGCATCCCACGCTCCACTCAAGCAAGCAGACAACTGCACCCATTACAACCGTTGAGAAATGCGCTGCAACGATTTGTCTGCAGAAAGACCAAAGGGGCATTTCCCTCTTTCCTCACGGTGACCGAGGCGACACGGCACACATGCATAGTCGACGCCCCTGCAATGCAACAACCCCACGTTCGCGCGCGTCTGCTGGCAGGATCGAGATGCAGTCACCTCCTCACCTCGTACTCGGTCCTGCGGATGGTGTGGGTGATGGAGCCGAAGGAAGAAAAAGAAAGAAAAAAGCTTCCAATGGGGATTTGCCCCCCACCCTCCCCTGATCGCCTGTTGTCCAACAGAGATTTTTCCAATTATCGATCCTGTCTCTCACACCAACATCTCACACGGCGCTTGGGCACAACTGCAGATGGTGTTGAGAAAGAGAAGGACAGAAAGCAAGAAAGAACGAGGGTTTTTATTTCAGAGAGAGAGAGAGAGAGAGAGAGAGAGAGAGAGAGAGAGAGCAGGAAAAAGAAACCAGACTAGGTGTCCCCGCTCTCGTCGGTTTAATATCATGCATCGATCGAAGGAATCACGACGAAAAACCTTAACGCTACGACGCGGCGGGGAAGCAATTCTGGCGTCCCCGCCCCCGTCGGCACATTCCCAGAAACGGAGCGTTCGCCGGCCCTACCGCGCTCGCCGAGATTTCCTTCTCCGCCGCCGCCCTGGGCTAGGTGGAGGGAGGGGGAGGGGGGTCGTCGCTTGCAGCCCTCTCTGCAACTTGGAGGCAAGGACTCGGAGGGCTGCAAGGCCGTGTCCGACGGACACGCAGGCCCAGTAGTCACGCCCCTCTGGCTGATGATGTGACGGTCAGGGTCTTCCCCGACCATTGAGGATCTGCCAGGACGTCTCCATCACGTTTTCCCAGGTCTCCCGTCTTGATCCATCTGTGGCAGTGTAGACGGCATTACACGTGGGCTGACCCTCGAGCAAAGGCAAGCTGACACGAGCATGATAATAATTACTGGTTTAGCGTCGTGAGTCCCTCAGCCAACCGGACGGTAGCGGATGGTGCGACTTTGGGGTGTTCTAGCTGAAAATTGATGCGGCGGTCAATTAGTGGGCGATGGTTGGAAATGATTGGGGCGCCACCGAGGATGAAGACCAAGCGAGTAAGTCTGGGATCTATCGATCTCGTGATATGGTTTTTGAATTGCCATTAGGCAACACGCCAAAGCAACCTTTATCCAGCTTCTACTCTTTATTTGATGCGATGCAAAGTGCGCTCTCAGATCTATGGCTAATACTCGTAAGTCGTCGTGGTCTCGTATGTATCCTCCTTCATTCTCTGCCAAAAAGATGCGAGTTCAGTATCACCACAGTCCCCCGATGCTGAATCATCCGGTTTCCTCCCAGACGATCATTGGCGTCCGAGTTCTTGCCTTGAAGCTCCTTGTCAGTTCCTGGACCCTCAGTGACTGAACCGGAAGTCCAGCCGCTTGTTGCCCTCGTCTTTGGTCGTCTCCAGGTAGGCAAGCCGCTGGGCGGCCGACATGCCGCCCCAGATCCTGTCGCGTCGCTTGTTGCGGTAGACGTAGTAGGCCTTCACCAGAGAGTAGAGCACCAGGTTCATGCACACGACCCCGAGAAGGGAGCGGTTGCCGCGTTTGTACAGCGGCGCGTCGTCTGAGGGGGGGGGACTGATGTGAGCATCCATCGCACCGACACGATACGTCAGGCCAGAAGGAGGGCTTACCGGATCGATAGACATTGGACGAGATGATGCCGCTCGTCTGCACAAACATGTTGTAGCAGGCAGCGGAGACGGTCCGTGAGCGAACCGTGCTGGAGTTGCGGCTGTTCCATCCGACCTTGAGGAATAAGTCAGTATCAGCAACATGGTAGCCTCGGCGAGCCTCTGTTCCAGCTGGTCCCAGGGCCCCTCGACGACCAGGGGTATTTTTTTGTGGTTTTTTTCTTTCTTTTCTTTTTGCATTGACGATGCGGGTGAGATGAGTTGCGGCAACGTACCTGGATAGGGTGAGCTGCGTCAGAAAAGAGTTAGCCCAGCGTCTTGGGAGTGGGAGGATGGAAAACTTACGATTGGGGTACATGAGAAGGAGAGTGATGACGGCGTACAGAACCCATCGGTTAACCTCTGCGGTGTTCACAACGTTGAGGTAGATCAAGATGGGCAGCGCCCAGATTTGACTCGACATGGCAACGAATGTGAGTTCGCCAACGATTTCGCCGAGATATGTAATCCCAAGCATGGTAATCACTGCACCAAACAATCAGCTACGCAAAAGAAAAGAAAGAAGAAACAGCAGTGTCTGATGACGCTCCAACTCACTATGACCGACGGTGTACGGGATGGCCAGCAGGTTTGACTGGAACGTGTCGAAGCCCAGGTTGCGCAGCGTCAGGGTCAGGTACTGAGACGACGGCGTCATGGGGATCTGGAAGGTCAGGCCGAGAAGGTAGATGGGCCACAGGTCGTAGTCCCGGAGGCTGTCCCAGAGGAGACGCGGCGTGATGGGCTCGCGGTTGTGCATGCTGCTCTTGCCGGGGTCTTCCCTGAGCACTCTGTTGACCATGACCGTCTCTTCCCTAGCGCTACCTTGTCAGCGAAACGAATCCCGGAGAAACACACACACACACACACACACACACACACACACACACATTCATCACGCCGATTGTTTGGGGACTCACCTCTCGGTGAACCAGCCGCGTTTGCCGCGGAACCAGCTGGCCGTCTGGCAGGGTCCCGCCGGCATGAGAAGGAATCCAAAGACGCCGATCACGAGCGTGAACAGGCCCTCGATGAGGAACAGGTATCTCCATCCCGCGTGCCCCTGGAACCCGCGCAGGTGGAGGATGCCGTACGCAAAGAGGGCCGACAGGATGTCTGCGGTGCTCATGGCCGTCCAGAAGAACCCGAGCCGCAGGGAGAGCTCGTGGTGCTTGTAGAAGTAAGAAAGATAGAGGATGACCTTGAACGGTTTTTCCGACAGTCAGTCCCAGCGGTTCCCCCATGTTGTTTTTTGGGGGGCCCCGGTACACTTACATCCGGGATGAAGCCGCCCTGTAGCAGGCCCAAGAGCGCTCGGCAAAAGAGGAACGAGTCTCTCCCGCCCAGCCAGAACTGGCTACTGGCGACAATGCTCCATAGCACCATTTGGGTTGGTATCCAACGGTCTGGACCCGCCCACTTGGATACCAGTTGAGACGGCAGCTCGGCACAGAGGAACGCAAGCTTGAAGACGGTGTTGCCGAGGTTGAAGTCTGTATGTGTGTGTGACGGGTCAGCTCTCGGGGTTGAGACACATCGGGCAGTCCCCGTCGTGGCAAACGAACCGTCGGTGGTCATGCCCAGGTCTCCAAGCATGTTGTCCGTGTTCGCTGTACAGATCCTGGCGTTAGAACTCGGGTCGCCCCTTCATGCTCATGATCCACAGCAAACGATTGTGTAGATTACCTTGGCTAATATTCGCGCGGTCGAGTTCAAGTGCCATGAACACTGATCGAACGCGGTCAGTAGGTGGTTTTTATTTTTATTTTTATTTTGTCATCACCACTCAGAGGAATGCAACTCAACTGATGCAGGCCCAGACCATGATCTTGAGGTCTATCTTGCGCACTGCCTGGTTTATTAGAAACACCTGTGAGCCACATGAGAGCGTTGGAAGCCGGCGCCTTCTTACCTAGGGCATACTCCTCTGCCCATGTCCACCGAGCCAACGGGTCGAACCGGTGGTAATTCTCCCTGGGAGTCGTCCCCATGTGAGTTTTACGGGATGTGGCTAGCCGATTTCAGGCAAGGGTCACTCACCAGTCAGGTCGGGGATGGTACTTCTCGGTAGTGTCGGGATCGTCGAACACGCTCGGCTTCGGATCGTCAGAATCTTATTCATGGCTTGTTAGGGACTCACCGTTGGCGGCACGTCTCATACCTGGGTGGCGATGGCGAAGGGGTCGTAAGACTTGTCTCGCTGGAACCAAAAGCGCTTCTCCTCGACGGGGGCTCCCAGAGGGGGCGCACCTTCCAGCGAAAGTAACGGCTGCCCGTCCTCGCCTTTACGAACCGGGTCTTTCGCCAGCACTGTCGCCATGGCTGCCGGCTCGATGTCGCGGGGTTGCTGGAGGCCGTGAGGTTGAGGCTTAAGGGTCCTTGGACGAAGAGCTACCGGGCTTTGTCCTCGAGAAATCGTGCTTGGCCACCGCTTGACAGCCCTGGGAGATGGATAGTCGGGTCGCCAGATGGTCGCTTAGGGTCTTGTTAATATCGTGTAGTTCTTCCACCACCACCTGGGCGACGCTGCGAGACTATGCGGTGCGGCGATGACGAGGTTGTTCCACCGAATCACGTTACATATGTGGAAGAGGTGCGTATGTCGTTGGGCCGGGGGATTAGAGTAGATATGTCCCTCTTGCATGCCGGTTATCGGGAAGCCTACTCCAAAATACTGCTCAAACTCACCCCTTTGAGTGGGCGGCGGGTCCAGATAGGCTTTCCGGGGGGATCGCGTCAGCGGGAGGTTAAGCTGCCGAGACGGTACTTGTCCCGCGGCTTTGGGTGGCTCTGGATTTCACTAGACCCAAGACGCTGAATGTTGCATTATATGAAGAATGGTGCTCCCGTTATGCCGGCGATATTCAAGTTGCGTGCCGCGGGGGCTGCACCAGAACTTCCGAGGCAAAGTGAGGCGTAGCAATCAATGGGCCTCTTGGCGCTGGATGGCGATTGCTGCGTGGGGAAGTCCTTACGTTATGTCACCGATCTCGCTCCGGGGAAAAGGTTTTTTTCGAGGAGTAGGAAACCATCTGATAATCGAGAGAGGGGATCCAAAAGCTACGAGTTACGACCGCTATCGCAGGTGTTGCGAAGGAGCGTGCGTCTATGAGATGGTCCCAGTTCGTCCGGCTCGGCCTGGGGCTCTTGAAACGCCATCAACCTGGGTTATGACGCAAGCCACTTATCAAACACACTTATTAACACGCGAAACACCTGTCGACACTACCAGTTACAACGAATCACCTTTTTACGAGATTGATTGGGGATCCTGTGTGAACAAGGTGGGGAGAGAGCGGTGCTGTTCAACACGTCTGCCCGAGTCAGAGTGTGTGCGTTGTCCAACGATTTGTCACTGTTTGCGCTCAAGAAGATAGATACATCGTAGATACCGAAGGTTCACATCACATTGTCCCAAGGGGCCCGTTGCCATTAATAGCTCTCTGCCGATTGGGTGTAACGAGTCTTCCCTCTTGTCAGCTTTCAAGACACTGTCTGAGGATCTTCAACGGTTGCTCGTTGGGGTGAGTTGCGCGCGAGTCGTGATTGGCCGGTTTGCGGGACACCGGTAGGATCACACCATCCGTCCCAGATCCACGCAATTGTTCGCGGAGGGTGATCAATCACGAAATAAGCTTGCTGGCTTTCACCATCCCGGTGACCCATCGCGACCGCCCTGCTCTACCAGAACGCGGGGTATCCCGGGGGCTCGGCGGCCCCTCCGGATGTCGCCTCATCGCAAGCTTCATGTCGTAACTGGCGATATCGCGATATCCTGCAGGCTGGAGCTGCTCCACTCGAAAGGGGGGGGGNGGGGGGTCGGAAACATATAAATGGTGATGCTGGCGCAAACAATTCGCTGTGTCTTTCAATACATTGCTGATCTTGCAAAGACAAAAGCCCACCCAGAAAGTCAAGATGGCACCAACAGCAATCGACACCGAGGTTCCCATCCACATCAGCGCTAAATCGTCGCACCCGCAGCCGTTGAAGGTGTCTGCGGCCCTGGACCAGTACGAGTCATTCGACGTCACCCCCAACATCGGTCGCGAGTTCCCCAAAGCAAACCTAGTGGACTGGCTGAACGCGCCCAACGCCGACGAGCTCATCAGAGATCTCGCCATCACCAGTATGTTATGTCCCATGAGAACCTTTTGCCTGGTGGACGTCAAATGAACTTAACCCGGCATGCAGTCTCCCAACGCGGCGTCGTCTTTTTCCGGGCCCAGGACAACCTTACCAATGAACTGCAGAAGCAGCTGATCCTCCGGCTCGGCGAGCTGACCGGCCGGCCCTCCGACTCGGGGCTCCACATTCACCCGGTCCTCAACTCGGAACGGGAATTGGGTGGGTCCGATCCGGAGATCAGCACCATCAGCTCCATTCAAAACAAAAAGTACTACCGGAAGCCACTGGAGGGCGAAAACGTCAGCCCCAAGAAGCAGACCACTGCGCAGTGGCACAGCGATATCTCCTTTGAGCCCGTGCCGGCCGACTACTCGTCGCTGCGCCTGGTTGAACTGCCCAAGACGGGCGGTGGTAAGTTGAGATGCCCTTGAAAAACCCGAGACATGGCCGAACAGAACACGACAGCTGAGACTCTTCTCCTTGATAATTAGACACGCTCTGGGCATCCGGCTACGAGATTTACGACCGCATTAGCACCCCGTACCAAAAGTTTCTGGAGAGCCTCACCGTCACCTTCGAGCAGCCCGGCTTCGCCGCCGCCGCCGAGCGCGGCGGTTTCACGCTGTACGACAAGCCCCGCGGCAACCCCAAGAACATCGGCAGCGTCCTCAAGGCCGTCCACCCCGTGGTGCGGACGAATCCCGTCACGGGCTGGAAGAGTGTTTTCCCGGTCGGCGGCCACGTGAAGCACATCAACGACGTCACGCCGGAGGAGAGCAAGCAGCTGCTCGACTGGTTCCTCGACCTGCTGCAGAAGAACCACGAGGTGCAGGTCCGCTTCCGGTGGCAAAATGCCAACGACATTGGTGAGTCCACGAGGAACAGAAAATGATGACCCCGCCGCGCGAACGGAGGCCCGGGGATAATATCATGATGCTAATCCAGGGGTGCAGCTATCTGGGACAACCGCAGCACGTTCCACACGGCGACGTTCGACTACGACGGCCTGGGCGAGAGGTTTGGCAACCGGGCCGTCGGTGTTGGCGAGACGCCTTACCAGGACCCCAACAGCAAGGGACGTCGAGAGGCGTTGGGTCTTCCCCAGGTCACCACCGAATATGTGTAATGGTAAAATGGTTCACGTTAACGACAATCATGATTAGCGATAAGGGCATACGTGGGGTCTTCAAAAAAGGGGCTCAAAATACAAATATCTCCTCACTACTCTTATCGTGCCGGTGAAGAAGATACAATGTGTGTTTCGGACAACGCTGCCATCAATGCCATCTACTTATTCGCAACACTCGAGCGCTTCCCAAGGCACTGGCTTGGTTTCAAAATCCTTACTCCATTTCCTTGCTTTTGCTTGCTCGTGCTTGGAATAGGTTCCAAGGGGGCATTGGCCTCGAGGTCAATGCGGCGGATGAGCCCAACGAAAAGTGACCTGCATGGCGAGGCGACGTCACGCCCTGGATCTGTCACGAGAACGTGCACGAATGCAGGACAGCAAGGACTCTTTTCAAAACTGTGGAGGGAGCTCTTCTCTAAAGAGGGTTTTTTCTATCGCTTGGAACCTCGGGAGCTTACCTCCCATGAAGCCAGTCAGGAAAACATCCTGCTTTACAAGGTGCGACAGCAGCCACAAAGACCTTGCCTGCATTCCAGCAGACCGACTGAATGCCTCTTCACTTGTTCTGCTGCTTCTCGGTCACGGGTTGTTCGCTGGTCTCCTTCAGGACGCTGGTCTCCTTCGGGACGCTGATCCCGATCCCGAGCGCGATGAGGATCCGCACGAGGACCATGGGCGCGGTGGTGAAGAAGACGGTGTAGTCCTCGACCGTCCACGTCGACCTGTCGAGCCACACGTCCCACCCGCCGACGGCCTGCGCCGCGCCATGGCAGTACGCGGCGTCGCTCAGGAGCATGCCCGCACAGACGACGCGCCACAGGCTCAGGTCGTCAAAGAGCCGCAGGACGACGCCCTCGGTGAAGGCGAAGAAGAGCCAGCCGCCGCCCAGCTGCGTGTAGAGGAAGCGCGTGCTGGCGGCGTACGGCATCGCGTTGCGCGTCATGCCCGCGAGGTACTGGTGCGGCGCGTGGAGGACCATGACGGCGCCCAGCAGCGCAAAGATGGGCTCGATGGTCATGAAGACGAACTGGTAGATGCTCGGCACCGCGGCCGAGGCCGAGACGGCTCCTCTGCGTGTGGCCGTCATCGTGTTCTCTTGTCGATATCGGGCCGCCCCTCCCCCAGCCTTGTCCCGCGTATCTCTCTTTCGCTGTGGTGGATCTCGGTCCGGCGATGCGGAGCCTGGCAAGCAGCAGTTCGGGTCGGTGAAAGTGTCTGCTGGGTTTCGCCAAAAGGTACACGATTCCGCAGCAGGCAGATGCAAGTCCAGGGTGGGAGTTGACCGGGCTCTATTTGCGATGAAGAATGCAAGCTGCAGAGAACAACATGAAGTGCCAAATCAACAAAAAAGTGTTACGGCGGCCGGGAGCTTTATGGGTGTTTGGATGTCAAAGCTTAATTCCAGCTCGGTAAAAACTCAAAGCACGCACTTCGGATCTCCCGGCTGATGACACAGGTAAATTAGGTGCAGGCATCAAGGATCATATGCTCAAGGTTGGGACGGACGGTAATGATGTGCTGGATGATAGTAGTCGAACGAAGAGATAATAGGGGCTCAGCGGCGACGCCGAAGGCATGAGTGCAATGACGACCGGAATGACAGCATCAGGTTCTATGGATTAGGCCACATCACACACAGGTACTCTTGTTCCAGCTGTGGCTGCGGGGTTATGCAGGTGTGACGTGACGGCTTTTTGGGATAGGATGCCTGGTCAAAGACTCAAAGAGTAATCTTTGGAGAGGAGGGAAAACAACCTTGTGGCGCTACGCCAGGCCGTATGCCGCCTAGGGTGAACCGAGTTGTCTCGGCTTCGTATGAACGGAGCAGGGCTCCAATTTAACGTTGGAATTTCTGAATGAGACCGCTCGTTAGACGTTGCGGGCGCTGCACGGCTCAGAAATGAACCTCATGGAGAGAGGGGGGCAACAGGGAATGGAATGTAAGGGGGTCATTTTCTACCGCGCTACCGTCTCTTTGGACTGTGACCAATCTCCAACCCTTGAGTATGTCCTCTGAGTACGATACAGCAAGAAATCAAGCCACTAGTACCCCGGACTAGTCCCGGAGGCATTGAGGACACGAACTTCGTTGACTTCTTCTGTCAACAGTTTCATCAGACTAAGGACAGACTTAAGAACGACTTACAATGCTGATCGGAGTCCTTACCCTTTCGAGCCAGAAGTATTAGTCATCACTTTAACAGAAGATTATTGAAAACCAAAAGGTGCGATATGCTTCATTGTTTGATACTGAAGACGTGTCGTGATTCAACTCCAGAGCGTTTGTGACGTCTTATCATATCAGCCATGACAACCTGCATCCTCCACAACTTTCCCCTACATTCATTCGGTGCGACGCTCTATCGGTTCCGAGTCTGAGGCTTCGTGACCGATGAGAGGTCTGTGTTGCCGAGCGTGGGTTGGAGCAGATGGTTCCCGGCCGTTGAAACCTCAGTGCGCAAAGTTGCCGGCGCGTTCACAAACATCATAGCGAACATGACAATGAACATAGGTGGGCAGTTGCCATACGTTGTGTCCAGGCTTTACATCTTCATCAAGGACTTTGAAGCTGCCATACCCCTATCACCATGTAGTTACAGGACATATCAGAAGTTGGAGGTCTCAGTAATAACACGAAAACTCTGCAGAGCGAGGTTCCAAGCTCAAATCTCGGATGCATCGAGGCTTTAGGGATCAATGGACGGGAGAGTTTTTTCTACTTCTTTTCAGCCAGGACATGGTGTGGACATCGATGGAGATGGCGTAGGTTGAGCTGCTCCGGGCCTGGGACGGTCCGATTGATTGCAATTGTGTGCGAGTTGCATTTGTTCTAAGCACTGTTTAGTGACTTGCGAGACTGTCCGCCGCAATCTGTTTGTAGAGTTGCTGGTCTGGACTCAATCAAGACGTATTGTTCTTACCGTTAGTATACGTGCTATGATGACACTCCTCCATTCTTCATCTACATTTGTAGTCGGAGCTGCACATTGAGGAACATCTCCCGTGACTCCACTGCTGCCGGATTCCTGCCTCGAGTGACAGTTGGGGTATTAGAGCCTTGGGAGAGCATGACGATCGCCACTCCCATTGTCTGTTATCACTGGAAGGCTTCCAGGGACTTATTTCTAAAATAGTCAACGAACGACGCGATGGAGCTTCAGTAAGTACATGAACCTCAAAGACCAGAGCGCTCCTTCACACCAGCAGAATCTTCGCAACGTCCGCTCCTGCAAAAGGATGGTGTTCGGGTATTACCGTCTTCTCAAGCCATGCCTTGACCGCGGAATCGCTGGAATCCACCATGTAACCTCTGATGATACGCGAGAAGCGTCCGATCCTCTCGTACGCACTAGATCCCTCGGTTTTCCGAGTCCTTAGAATAAGGCTGTCGATTTCAAATCTAATGATCCTGCTGTGTCTCCAGACGTTTCGGATTTCTAATAGCGTCATGGGCTGCCAAGTAGATTTCCAACGGCCCCTGTCGTCTTGTGGCCTCATGGCGAGCTCGTCCGATTCGTTGTCAAACCAGATATCGTCGTATAAAGACACTCCACCGGCCGCTTCCCCCAGTACTTCATCTTTCAACACAGTCGTGTTTAGGCCATCCTGGAGTACGGCGTCTCGCAATAGTCTCCCTTCAATCCAGATCTGGCCATTGAGGTGCATTCCTCTCGGAGACTGCTGGAGGCTGCTCGGCAGCCCAAATTCAGTTGGGCGTGCTTCACGTACAACATCCGACCCGAAGACGAGTTCGGCCGGTTCTAGGTTGTGCGTGCTTTGCGAAATCCAAGACCACGATGGAAGACTGTTCGTGCTGGTGGGGTCTCGGCCAAACCTGGCGAAATATCTCTTCCACAGGAGACAGCCCGGGAACGAGGACTGCCACATGCCGCACCAGTACGTCTCTCCGCCAAACAGCTGCTTGAACTCTGTCGCAATGCCCAAGATTGCCAGTGGTCGATCTTTCTCTAGAGAAAGATCGAGTTTGACATACTTACTGACGAGCGTTTGCCATGAATTCAGAGCGTTTTGCTTCCACATCTCTCGGTCCAGGCCGTCGTCGGCGACGAAAGGTCGAGGGATATCCGTTGCCCCCAACCCCACCAGGCGTGTTGCTTTGTATCCGTCATTCCAGTTCTCACCGGGTGACAGGCTCGCACAGGACCAAAGCAGCTGATATCTCGTGAACACCAGGCGTCTTCGAGATAGCAGCTGTTCTTGAAGCGCCCATCCTCGGCCGCTAAGTGGCTCTCTTCGGAAGGATTTAGGATCCTCGATGACCAAATCAACCGATGTTTCGGCGCCGCGCTCATCTCGACATGGCACACGGAACGCTGTCGGATTCTTGAAAGGCCAGCTCCGGTAGTTGAGAAATCCTTCAGTGGTTGAGCTCGCCGAGGATGCGCATATCGTGAAAAACGCGTTTTTGTAGACTTGGGCCATGTTCCCGACTTCCGCCAGTTTTGAAACCTCGTCATCCTGGACGATGCACAACGCATCGACCCATATGTACGCCACTTGCAGCCGTCGACACACCTCAACGGCGTCCCTCAAAGTTCTAGAAAGGTCTTTTAGAGGCACATCCCTCTCGAGAGCTTGCAAGTTGGCCTGAGTACACTTCAGAGCTTGGTCCCCGCCCCAACAATAGCTCAATGCAACATACGCCGTCTCCTCGGTCTCTGATTTGGAGCGAACGAGTCTGAGCTTCAAGTCACCATCTTCAATCTCACAGATTCTCATGAGTCTAGTCGGCGTGTAGGCCTTTCCCAAATCGAATTTGCACTTGGGATGATGCTGGATGCAAGTCTGAAGCCAATGTTTCATGCGAGTAAAGTTGTCTTCGGATCCCGCATGATCCTCGATTGGCTGGTGTGGTGCAAATTGCGCAATATGATCATCTAGAGGGATTGCAATATGTCAGCAACCTTGCTCGTCTTTGTTCGGCGTTCATGTCATTCTGTGCTTCGGCCCTGGCCTTGTAATCATCCCTTCTCCTTCCCCTCTCTTTCTTTTCTTGACTGATCAACCTTACCGTTCTCTGCTATTGGAAACATAACATCTTGCACTCCAAAGAATTTGAGAAGTTCATCAATGCTTTTGTCTAGTCGAACCACTGCTTTCAAGTGGTGCATTTCGCTGACACGCCCCGAACCTGCTACCATGGACCCCTCTTTTCCGATGAGGCAAGGGATTGTAGCAAATGCAATATTGCTAGAGAACGTAGGCAGGTCGGGCAAATCTCTCCACCTAATCCATCCGTCGTTAAACTCCGGGTAATTTTCTGTTTGCATCACTTGAGTTAATCCGTCTTCCAAGCTGAAAACAGTTTTACGTGACTTGAAAACCGTACCTTTTGCCTCATCTTCCCTCCGTACCAAACGACATTGTTTGCTCAAAAGCATGCCGCAGAAATCGCATCCATCTTCAGCAGCCACTCTGGTCTCGCCAAGGGTCATGAAAGGACTGCAACCCCCCAGTTTGCGAATGGATATCAACTGGTTGCCATAATAGTAGAATGCCTGCTCATCCCTCTTGCCACTCGTCCTGGTGAGATCGACACCGAACGCATGGCAGTGTCGACAGCTATGAGCCTGGTACTTGAGTCGCGGCATAGCGACAATCGTGGGCTGATGATGAGGGAAAGAGAACGAAACGAAGCGGGCGGTATGCTTCTGCGGGGTTGAACACCTTGTCAGCATGACATGGCGATGTTGTGTTTCTATTGGCCAGGTCAAGAACCATCATCAGCCTCGCAAATCGTTCATCACTCATGATGTCATTTATACCATTGGATGTCACGGCTGACAGCTTTCGGGAGAAGGGCAGTCTTTGCGGAGGGGAAGTTGCGGAAATAGCTTATCGACTGCGTTCAGATTTCAACAGTAGTCTATTCTCACAAGGTCGAAAATACGCTCCTTCAACGCAATGCAGTTGGATAGACCATTGTGCAGGTGTAGTAGAGGCTAGACCGATGACGGGGACAAATAGAACCCCCGTAACATTGATACATTGGCTACGACTCTGCGTCAAAGCAGCATATTCAATAGTTGACAAGTTGTATGCAAACCTGACACCCCAACGACGAGCAGCTTTCCGGAGCAACATCCGCCCGCGTCGGCGAACCGGCGAACCACCGGGGAACAGGGGTTAGGATCCGCTCGACCCTCGCCGTGCCCCGCCCATAAGCGCAGCGATGCTCCTCTGACGAACACAGGAGGTCCTGCGCAGCCTCTGTGGCTGGCACAGATGTGGCTGGTGGTCGCTGTGCGCTTACCAAAGCCATTAGTAAGCGCTCCACCCGCGCTCCACCCACGCTCCGCACCGCCTTGATGTGCAGCCCGCCCACGGCAGCAATCCTTAGCCTTAGTCAAGCAATTCTCAACATAAGAGTCCCATCCCTACGCTCCTGTCCTGCAACATTATATTTTACAGTAATCACAGGAGGTGTTCGGAATGTTGGGGATCGGTCGTTCACTGGCGCAGCCTCAAGTAGTAGAGATAGATGCTGAACTGAGGTGCTGTTTGTCATCTTCTGCATGGATGACAAACTGGCGTCTTGAAGCTCTGTGCTGGTGACTTGTTGCCCTGACTAATCCTCCTTTGTAAGAGATTAGACATATGGCGACATTGTTTGCATAAACATACACAGCTTATGCAGTCAGCAGTTCACCTTTCACGGACAGGATTAGTGTAGCGTAGTCCAGTCTAGTCTAGTCTAGTCTAGCAAGGCATATCTATCTGGTTGAATCGGCGTTGCAAGCAACAACAGTTGGGCCGATTTTTCAGCGAACCGCCGACCAGAATCCTTCGCGCCAGTCATGTCGGTCCTTATTCAGCGCCGACCGGCTCAACAGGACGCCGCCTTTTCGATGGCTTTGGTCGCGATAACAACAGGTCTCTACAGATATAAAGTGTCCGGGGGGTTTCTCTTAAATCACCTATCCCGGAAGCCATATCAACAATTACATACAATACAAGAGACACAGACGATAGATAACCTGCATTAACTTTTCTTGTTCCCCTATCTTCATCTGAATACTTCGCATCTATCTCAATCAAGGATACTTCCCGATATATATCCGTACTTCCATCATGACGAAAGCCGAATCTCCCCAAGGCGCGGATCAGGCTCCTGTCACGGGGGCTCTACACGTCGTGGACCCCGGCCTGGTCAACGAGGGAGCAAAAAATGTAACGATCGCAGCCCACCTCCCCTTTCCGCTACCCTTAACCCAGCCCCGGCATCTCAATCCGTGGGACCGCGACTCGGTCGTCCTTCGAAAGTGGGAACCAGTCTGCTCCAGGTTGCTTGCTGTGGACAGTGGTGTTGTCGTTTCCCCCCCCCCNNTTCATCTCATTTTTGTCACTATTTTCTGACATTTGCCGGCACAAAATAAAAAGGTTCCGTACTTCACGCCGATCCAGGACCCGGCGGCCGGGACGGCCAGGGACCCCCAGCCCGAGGGGACCCTCTTCTCCCCGCTGAAGCTCCGGGGCCTGACGCTGCAGAACCGCATCATGGTGTCGCCCATGTGCCAGTACTCCGCCGACGATGGGCACATGACGGCGTGGCACAAGACGCACCTGCAGAGCTTCGCCGTCCGCGGCGCCGGCCTCGTGCTGACCGAGGTCCAGGCCGTGGTGCCCGAGGGGCGCATATCCCCCGAGGACCTCGGGATCTGGGACGACTCGCAGCTCGCGCCGGCGAAGGAGGTCATCGACTTCGTCCACAGCCAGGGCGGCCACATCGGCATCCAGATCGGGCACGCCGGCCGGAAAGCTAGCACGGTCGCGCCATGGATCGACCGCAAGGCCGTTGCGGGCGAAAAGGTAGGAAATCACCAAAAGAAATCATTCTTTTTTTGGAACCTCGTGATGGCTTCGCTTGTCCACTACAGCAACATGAACTAACCGACTTTGGGCGCAGGGACGAGGATGGCCGGACAAGGTGTATGGCCCGTCTGCCGTGGCATACAGCAACGACACCTACGTGCCAAAAGAGATGACGCTGGACGACATCGAGACGTTCAAGGCCAAGTGGGTTGACGCCGTCAAGCGCGCAGTCAAGGTCGGGTACGATGTAAGTCTTTGACGCTTTACTGGTGCCGGGAACACACAAAGAAAAAAAAAATGAAGACACAAAGGAGGTCTCAGACGCTGAATTATTACATCTTTCCTGGCAGACCATCGAGATCCACGCCGCCCACGGCTACCTCATCAACAACTTCCTCTCGCCCACGTCGAACACGAGGACGGACAGGTACGGCGGCAGCTTCGAGAACCGGACGCGGCTCCTCGTCGAGCTGACGGAGCTGACGCGGGCGCACGTCCCGGACGACTACCCGGTCCTCGTGCGCCTCGCCGGCAGCGACTACCTCGAGTTCGACCCGTCCATCCCGCAGTGGGACGTCGGCCAGGCGCGGCGGCTCGCCAGGATGCTCGCGGACAAGGGCGCCGACTTTTTCGACGTCTCGGGCGGCGGCCAGGACGCGAGGATGCAGGTCGTCCCGGGGCCCAAGTACCAGGCCCACCTCGCCGCCGCCGTGCGGGAGGCCGTCCGGGGAACCGGGGCACTCGTCGGGTCCGTCGGCGGCATCGCCTCCGGCAAGGACGCGGCCGAGGTCTTGGCGGACGGGCAGGCGGATGCCGTGCTCGTCGGCCGGGGGTTCCTCAAGGATCCCAACCTGGTGTGGACCTGGGCTGACGAGTTGGGCATCGACGTTCACGTGCCGAGTCAGTGTGAGTGTGCCTGACCCCCCTCCCATCTTCACCCCATGTATCCGTATCCGTACTCCATATTTCTTCTTCTTTTCTTATATCCTTTCTTTGCTTTTCTTCCCCCCCCCC
>NWBT01000041.1:1214429-1230514 GCA_003386485.1 Colletotrichum lentis | reverse complement strand
CCCCCCTTCTCTCCAGCGAAACAATATGGCTCTGCCGTTACCATCGGGTCTAGTACCCGCAGAGGTTGCTTTCCTCTGTGAAATGGAACTAGTCACAATAGTCCCGCGTCAACGGTTGGAAAGCATCGACCTACTAGGCGTGAGCAATTCTCCCCCCTTCCCCCTCCCCCTCCTTTCTACCCCGCGACGCGTCGCGTCTGTGCAGGTTGGCTGCTGACATGCTCGATGTGAATTCACCCAGGGTGCGACACCAGCTTTACGACCTCCGACACGTGCCGAGTTGCCCCTCTGGCTGGCTCTCCTCCTCAAGAAACAGCGACGAGCCAACATCGTGCCCCCGCGCTGGCTTCACCCGAGCTCCCTCGCCGAGATCGTCCACCACGAAACGAAGCGTAACCCCGACGCCTTCTCCCCTCCACCGCCGCCCCCGACGCGCGCCGATGCCATGGGCAACGCCCGCCGCTGGGGCGCCAGCCGCGATGAGATCCTGTCCCCGCCCTTTCTTCCGTCCTGCACCGCCGACGCGCCCCCCAACGCGCTGCCCTACCACTGGTTCGAGCTAGCCGAGGTGCTATTGGCCCATGCCTCCGACGACGTACCGTCGTCTTCCGAGGTGCGATCGCTCCTGCGCGACCTGCAGGAGGTGCGCTCCGCCAAGATGCGCCAGAGCACCCAGGACCTGGCCGAGGGCGTCGGCGGCGTCATGAGCCTCCGCGGTGTCGGCGCCATGGAGTTGGCTGAGAGCCGCGGATTCTTCCTCGGCGTCTTGGAGGGCGTGCGGAAGATTGGTGCGAGCGCCGAGGCTAGCAGGCGTGAGGAGGAGGAGGAGCGCGAGAACGGCGACGGCGATCACGACGAAGACGAAGACATGCTATGATACCCAGTGTTGGAGAGAAAAAACAGTCGCTTACCCACGAAGAAGAAGGAGGGGGAAAAAAAATTAGCGGAGCGCGCGCGGAATCTTGTTCGCTCAGAAGCTGCCGGAGGCCGGAACGAAGAAGCACGATCAGACGACGAGGCCGAGGAGCCCTACCGGCCACCCAATTCGCGGCCTCGATTCGCTGTATAAGATGGGTCATACTCACTGCTCACCCCTCCCCCGGGCTGCATCACGCACAGGGGAAAACGAGGCATATCTTGTCAGATCGTCACGACCACCTTGCTGAGAGGAGCGGCTCACAACTGCGAACAGGCGAGGCGATGCGCAGAGCAGCCGAGCAGGTCGATAAACGAGTGCCACGGCGGAGAAGCTCCGCAGACTGCCTCATCGCCAGCCGATGCTCACCTCAAATGCCAACAAACGAGACACAACATACGTAACCGATTCTAATAACACAAGGTTCGATTCAAACAAGTCTATGAGCGTACTGTACTGTCCATGCCATCCCATCTATTCGGCGCCGTATCTCTGTTCCAGCCTCGGTCTCTTCACCTGCATTGGCTCCCTGTCAGACGAGGTGTCTCGTCTCTTGACCGATGTCCTCGTCTCGAGCTCGCAAGAGCGGGACTGCATGTCAGTACTCGGGGCAGGCCGCAATCCGTCTTCCGCGTTTTCTTGTCGTCCATGTCTCTGGGCTCCAAGCGCCGAGCCCACTACCAAGATAAACTTTGCGATGGCGCCAGTCATGTTGGACGTCGCGCCTTTGCGGGGACCGCTTCGGGCTCCGCCTGGTCTACGGCCGTTTCCCTTGCCGGCATGTTGGCTCGTCTGCGGCTTCTGCCGTCTGGATGCGGATGGGCCGGGTGACGAATCCGGCGGTTGGCCTCCGGGATGGCCACCAGGGCCCCCAGGACTCCCAGGCCTATCATGCTCTTCTTGTCTCTCCTCCTCCTCCTCCTCCTCCTCCTCCTCCTCCTCCTCCTCTTCCTCCTCCTTCTCATTCTTCTCGTTATCTTTCCCTCCCTCCTGCTCTTCCTCCCCATTGTTCTCTCCATTCCCTTCCTCGCCAGGAGCTTCTTGACCTGCTTCTGAGCCAGAGCCCATGGGCGGAGAGGGGTGATACGGCGGGAATGGTCCAGTGGTCCCACTACTGGATGGCGAGGCGGGCACACTTTTACTGAAACCGGGGTTCACGCCTGGTGGTAACTTTTTGTTCGGCGTGCGCGGGAAATCAGGCTGGTCCGTACCACCGCCAGAGTCTGAACCCCCTCCGATATTGGGACCACTGCCTGTGCCGGTGTCGCCGTTATCTTCTTCCTCTTCATTACCCTGGTTGCCATTATTATCTTCCTCCTCTTCATTGCCCTGGTCGCCATTATTGCTCTCATTCTCCCCATTGCTGTTACCACTTGCAGCCGATGGAGGCGGCGCCGGCGGTCGCGGACTTGACGACGAAGATGTTGACGTTGGGGAAGGACTTGGGGATGTAGGAGGAGGAGGAGGCGGCGGTGGAGGAGGAGGTGGCGCCGGCGGGCCAGCAGTTGCCGGCCCAGCAGCCGGTGTGACAGTCGGCGGAGGAATTGGTGGCGCCGGCCCCAGTGGGGCCGGGGGAGGCGGGTGAGGCGGCAGCTGGAGAGTCGGAGGAGGCGGAGGAGGTGCCGGCGGTGGGATACCCGGCGCAGGAGCGGGTCCCAGCACGCCCGGCGTGCTTGGCGGCGTCGCCCTTCGGTTCACTCGGTATGCCTCGTCCGTTGGCGCCCCGGTGACCAGGTCCAGCGCGACGAGCGGCTGGGCGCCCGGCCCGTTCGCTCGGGAGCGCGTCTGTCGGGGTTCGTGGTTGACCCTCCACGAGGAGAGGTTCGCGCTGCCGCCCTTCTTGCTGCCGCTCTTTTTCGCGACAGTCTTCTTGACTCCGTCCTGCTTCCCGACGCCCTTCTTGCCTCCGCCCTTCTTGCCTCCTCCACCCTTCTTGCCGCCTCCGCCCTTCTTGCCTCCGCCCTTCTTCCCGCCGCCTTTTCCGCTCCCAATTCCGGAGGCTATCGTGGCTGGCATGCTTGGGGATCAGGGTCGAGGATTGACGCCCGGTGGTAACTTGAAGAAAATTCTAAGACAATAACGGCCTCTCGAGAGCTCTGCCTGCAATGCGCCGTTTGCGGAACGAAGTTGAGATGATGGTAGAGTGTTCGTGCTTGGTGATGAGATCTTCGAAAGTCGGTTGTATATATCCTGCCAGTATCCGTTAAGCACACTAGTTGCAACTTCTTATATACCTTTTTCTTATTCTTTTCCTAAGAAGCCCCAGTTTCTTTCCCTTGTTCAGCATTCGTCCTGAAGGGCAGGAAACATTCAGAGCTCTTCGAGAACGCATGCCTTGTTCAGGGCCGGCTGTGCAGCCGGGGGATCTTTCAACGACTCTCAAAGCGGCCTTCAAAGCCCAATGTCTTTCAGCAACCCATTCTTGCTGGAGGAAGGGAATCCTTTCCATGATGGGCTACATGAACATTGTTCATCAAAGACGGCATATTCGCCCTTTGATGGGCTTTAGCAGCAAAGACTCGAGAAAGGAGCGACGACAAGCGCGAAGAGCGTTCCTGCAACGCGAAAACACTCCCGTGCGAACCTCGTCGGTATGCTCAAGGCCATCCGCTTCCTCGAGACAACTATGGCCATTTTTGGGACTTCTTACTTCCCTTAGCACTGTTGACATGGGTTCGGACGTGGGGTCAACAGTTGATGGCATGCGAAACAAAAACATCTCCTTCTGTGGTAGAGCTGTTCAAGCCTCATCTGGATTATGCCGTAGAATCGAGTTCGCCGCACACTCGCCAAACTGAGCTACTCTCCTCATTGAAGGAACGCCACCCTCCCCCCCCCCCCNCCAAGCTGCAATACAGTAAATAACTCCTCCTCTCTTACCTCTAAAATAGCCATGTATCTAGGCGCATGTCCCATCGCCGTGCCCTGTAAGTCAGCCCTCATGACAGCCTCCTGCGGCGTAAGGCCACCACGCCAAAAGAGCGGCTCGTACTCCCTGTCGTCTGGGTCGAACACGCTCTCCCCATCAAGCCGGAGCGTCGCGTCACCCCAGTCTGGCTTTCGTGACGTCCCTGATCCCGATCCTCTCGGCGCCGTCTCAGTCCCAGCGCGACCGGCTCGCCGTGGGTCGCGGCGAAGGGCCTCGTGACGTCCCGCACCCTCTCGATCTCCGATGGCCTGTACGGCCTCCTCGAGACCGACGTAAGTGGCGCTCGTGAAGGCGCCGGCCGCGCACAGCGGGATGCTGGTCGGGTAGATGGCCACGGAGCGGCCGTGCAGCTGGAGCCGCGGCCTCATCCCGGCCTCGTCAAGGGCCCGCTCGAAGCTGAAGGAGCACCCGATGAGGAAGCCCACGTGGTCCCCCCCTGTCAGCCACTGGTGCTCCACGCTGAGCGGCTCCGACTCGTCGTCGACGGGCACGTGCTTGCTGTTCTCGTAGACTCGGAAACTGGGGAATTCTGCGGCGCAGGTCGATGTTCTCGGCCACGGGAAGGGGCTCTAGTGCCGTCGTGGCTCGTGATGTGGGACTTGAGCCGCTGGAAGTCTCCAGGGCTTGCTGATTGGGCGAACAAGGGGAATGGTACGGGGTTCCGCTGGCAGAGGAGGCGGAAGTCGTCGGCCTACCGCTTTGGGAGGATGATCAAGTTCGCCTGGAGGTAGGTCGGCGCCTGGCCGGATGTCGTCGAGGTGAAGGTTCAGGACCTGAAGGCCAGGCGGGCATCTTCGCCAATCTTGTAGGCGATGGTCATTGTGGATCGTCTGGACGTGCTGTCTTGGTTTCCTCGAATCGTATCTATAAGCTATCTGACGCTTGAAGCGAAAATGTAGTCAAAAGGGATTTCGAGTTGGCGCAAAGACTATGCACAAGCTACGAGAATTAACAGGATGATAACATGGCTGTGATACGAACAATCCCGAGCATTCCCGAGCATTCAACTTGACCTCCACGCAACCGCCCCCCCCCCCCCCNCTATCAGGGCGGGCCTCCACTCCGATCTCCGACTTTCGGCCCTCTTTTCCGAGATATGTCACAGTACCGGAAAATGACGATTGCTACATGAGCACCGCGTCCTGGCCTTGTATCTGGCCGCGGCTTTTGCGTGTTTTCCCCAAGTTCCCCAGAGTCCCGGGACTCCGGAAGCCGAGCCCGAGCCGGGGACCCACTCTGATGGATGTCCTCCCCTCCCGCCCGTCACGCCAACCCGCATTTTTCCACATCCCCTCATCCTGCATCCCGGCTCTACGGATCATAGAGACGGCGAATCAGAATAGCTCCCAAAGAAGGCCCCGCGACCCCCCTGCACATCCGCCTCGTCGACCAACCGTCTCAGCTCCTCCTCCTCCTCCTTCCCCAACGTGACCTTCAACGCCCCGATGTTCTCCTCCAGGAACTCGACCCGCTTCGTGCCGGGGATCGGGATCACGTCGTCGCCCTGCGCCAGCAGCCACGCGAGCGTGAGCTGGCCCGCCGTGCAGCCGTGCCTCTGCTTGCCGATCGCGGCGAACTTGTCCACGAGCTCCGTGTTCTTGCGGAAGTTGTCGCCCGCGTACCGCGGCAATTTCCGGCGCAGGTCTTGCGCCTCGAAGTCGTCGACCGACCTGAGACGCCCCGTCATGATGCCCCGGCCGAGCGGCGAGTAGGCGAAGACGGTGACGCCGAGCTCGCGGCAGGTCTGCAGCAGGTTCGTGCCGGCGGGACCTTCGATCTCGAGGGACCACGGGTTGTACTCGACCTGCACGGCCGAGATGGGGTGCACCGCGTGGGCGCGGCGGAGGGCGGCCGAGGAGCATTCCGAAATGCCCAGGTACTTGATCTTGCCCTCGCTTTCAAGAAGCATTAGCAGGCCGGTCCTCATTTTGCCCGTCGGAGGGTGACGCGGCATTTCCTTCTTCTTCTTCTTCTTCTTCTTCTTCTTCTTCTTCTTTTGGGGGAGCAGACTCACTTCTTCAGCTTGACCATCTCCTCGATCGTCTTCTCGATGGGAGTCTCCTCATCCAGACGGTGGACGTAGTACAGGTCGATGCTGTCGACCCCCAGCCTCTTCAGGCTGCGCTCGCACGCCTCGCGGCAGTACGCGGGCGAGCTGTCGATCTTGACGCTGTACGAGCCGGCTTCGCCGATCACCATGCGCAGGCCAAACTTGCTCGCCAGGAAGATGTCGGCGCGGCGCTCGGGGTGCCGCGCGAACCACTTGCCGAGGATGTCCTCGCTGTCGCCGTAGGCGTCGGCCGTGTCCCAGTTCGTGGCGCCCAACTCCCACGCGCGGTCGAGGAAGGCGAGGCGTTCTTCGTCGGGCCTGGGTTGTCGTGTTATCAGCTGGTGCAATCTGTCGGAGGCCTCGGGAGTACGTACAACGGCTTGCCGTAGGCGACGCTGAACCCCATCAATCCCACGCCGAGGGCGGCGATCTCGGGGCCCGTCTTGGCCAAGCGGCGGGCGGGAAGGCTGGCTGGAGGTGACATGTTGTCTTTTGTGGTGGTTTGACGAGCTGGTGAGATGGTGGTGATTGGCAGCAGTGGTGGTGTGTGAGGGTAGCGGTTCTTGCTGAACGGAGATCTCGTTTCATGGAAAGCCGGCGAGCTTTATAATATACTTTCAACTTGTGCGGGACTCGAGGGATGTGGGCCGTAGAGCTTCGGAGCACGCGGATGCAATTACAAGTATGGAATTGGAGGGTGTGATGCCCACGATGGGCCCTCGGAGATCGGGAGTATCGGCCAGCTTCACATACAGCGCGTGGATACTGGCTACAGGCATTGTGTCGAGTTGGGGGACGTACAGTGGAGGATCAAAAGTCTGGAGTCGCCATAATACCTAGGTAGACATGCGTCAGAACGTGTCTTCCTCTACACACTAACACATCTTGCTCCCAGGGACTTTGGAAAATATAAGCCAATTTTCAAGCCTTTTTCCGGTTTATCTATTGTCGTGAGACCCCCCCGGGCTATCCCGGGCCCTCATCGGGGCATTCCGATCACATGACTTGTTTCATCCGACTCATGATACCTTCGTTCGCCTGTGCATATGGATCCCAGCAGACGAGGAGGAGGAGGAGGAGGAGGCACATATAGACCCGATTTCCTGCTCATCACATCCATCAAGTCAGTGGGCAGGGCAAACAGCCTGGTCGTAGGCTGTCTATAGATAGGTCAGTGTGAATGTGCTGCTGTAGCTATGGCGTTCTGGATCATGGCGGATATAAATGAGTTTCTAACAGAGAGTTCAACATCCTCTACCAATCTGCCGGGAGGAGGAGGAAAGCAGGTGGCCGCTCGCCGGTGCGGGAAATGCGGCCGCATCGGCCCCGTCGGCCCCACTACATCTGCTTAACTCCGGCGGGGCTCCCCCTCCACCCTTACGGCTTGACGCTGAGGGTTGAGGGTGTTGCTTACGAGAAGATCAAGAAACAAGGGGTCGCCCATCCCGGGAATACGTTACTGTTCGAGAAACAAACACTTGTCAACTGTTTTTCCTTTCAAGGGCATCAAGGGCGGGCATCGGGTTTTCCAATGCGCTTTGTTCAGCGATCAAGCAGGAGCCCCTCCCTACCCTAGTCCCGGAGAACAGAGGAGGAACTTGAGAATAGCATATTCCAGCGGCTTTGTCCACTCGGCGTCATATACACGCAGCAGTTTTTCCCGACCTCGGAAACAGAATCCCAGAACCAACCGTCGTTGAAGCTTTCACCATACAGAGACCTCCGAGACCAATAACTCCTCTCCCTGTCACTCCATCACTAACAATCCCGCAATCCAGCCGGCCGGACATCCCCCCCGCCCCCTCTCCCTTCGGCCCTACCCCTTAGGGGACTACTCCGCAGCCATGATGACCCTAGTCCCCCGTGTGCTCTCCGTCCTCTGGCCGCCTGCCATCTTCTTCGTCATCCTCAGCATCCTCGTCCGCCCCCTCGAGTCCGTCTTCTACCACGCGGACCTCTGCGCCGCGTACCACCTCTTCGCCGCCGCCTCCGTCTACCTCACCGCCTGGCTCAACGCCATCGTCAAGACCTCGCCCCCGCTCCGCCGCCGCCTCCGCGAGATCCGCGACGACGCCGACCTCCTCCGCCGCCTCGGCACCCCCAACCGGCTCCTCGTCGAGGCCTACCTCGGCGGCTACTTCCTGCTGCCGAACCTCGCCGGCCCCATCTGGATCTGCTGGGTCGCCAACGCCGACAGCCGGCGCCTCGACGACCTCGCCCACCTGTACGGCTTCGCCATCGGCCTCCTGCACGCGCCGCTGCTGGTGAGCCTGGCCGTGAAGCTCGCCGTGCCCTTGGTCTTCCGTGTCCTCTGCTGGTCAGTCGTGAGGGTCTCATGCCTCGTGTGGCAGGCGTCCGGGTACATCCCTTCTGACCCCGCCATCGCCGCACAGAGGTGCCTCGCGGCGTTGCACGGCTGGCTCGAGACCATCCATGGTCGGGTCATCGAGGCGGTCGACCGGGACGTTCTGAGGACAGAGTGGGCCTTCATGAAGCTGGTGACGGCCTTCGCCCTCGCCTCCTGCCTGAGCATGCTATACACAATGACATTCGAACTCTACAGGCCGTACTTGCAGCGCTTTGCCATCCATTTCACCGCGCGCGTCATTATTTTCGTCGGGGACGCCATCTTGAACGTCGGCTGGTGGGTCGAGGGCATCGTGGTGAAGAGGGGGCTCTGGGAGGGCATCGGCCTCTGGGAGACCATGGATATTATGCGCGACAACACCCTAGTAACGTACTGATGATCTCGCAAGAGAAACACTTTTAGTGACTACTTATACGCTTTTTGTTTAGCAGGCTGAAATGGTGCAAGTTCTGGTATGATGTAGTCGGGGACCTGGGGTAGGAGACCGAACATCCGAATAAACCTTTGTAAGATGTTTGAACCAGATCCAAGGTGAGCATTGCCAGATGGAGGGCCGCCATGGACCGACTCCCTCTCTCTCTCTCTCTCTCTCTCTCTCTCTCTCTCTCTCTCTCTCTCTCTCTCTCCCCCTCTCCCCCTCTCCCCCTATCTCATTTTTCAACTAGCCAAAAACTCAACAAAAATAACATACACTTGTTGAAAGGAATAACACTAGTATAGTCACCCTCTCTGCATTTGATTTCCTGTGAGAGTACACTGTACAAAGCTGCGTGCACACAGCCAAACACATAGCCCTTTTACATGTTTAGTTCTGCCAGATCTATACATTCATATTGTGGCCTCATCAAATAAAGGCCTGGTGCAACTTTTTGCAACAGCCAAAGAGCAAACGCGTACTATGTACATGCCCTGTTACACCATGGCTGAATGACAACACGGCACGCTGGTGACCCCCCTTCCGCTACGAGCCACGTACAAAGATGTGAGTATTTGGTCGACAGCTAGCTAATCATATCGCCCAAACATGTTCCGGGTATCAAACGCCAAACCAAGTTTACAAGAGTTATCTATAACCTTCCCTAAAGTAAGAAAGTGTCCTCCATCTGGGAAACGCAGCTTCAAAACCATCTTCCATCCTTCATTTCAACCAAGGGGGGGCCACGGCTATGGCCGGGCTCTCATGGTAAACTATATCCCTGTTTCCACCAGTCTCCAATGCTCGTACTCTTCTTCAACCTTCGATCGTGGTCATTTCAACATGATCAACGACCCACGTGGCGAGACAAGGCAGCATTTCAATTTTTGGTAACTTGAGACCAACTGCCAGCTTCCGAGACAACGCAGGAAAGGCGGCAAGCGACCCGGTTGTTCGCCTGCGCCAAGGGAATCAATGTGAATGTGTACGACTCTCTCGGATTCTCCAGGAGAAAGTCAGAGAAAGGCAAAACACCGAGGGCGGCCTAGTCAAATCAGGCAGTATCCTCGCCGGCAATGGCGATGCCACCGGAAGTCGTCTCGATAATCTTGTATCCATCGGCGTTGGCAGTGCCCCGGGCAGCTTGGGAGTAAGCCTCGTCGCTCCTGTGTAGCAGTCAGCAATTGTTGTCTGGAATATCCGCCACGATGAGAATCCTACCTGTCGCAAAGCACTTCGAGATCCTTGTCGCTGAGAATCTCGTGCTCTCCCGAGCGCTTGAAGATCTGGCCATCCTTCAACAGCAGAGACTTCAGCGCCTCCTTGTCCAGGTCCTCTTGAAGATCCACCTTCTGGCCCATGGTCTTGAACGAGCCCTTCTTGATGACCAGCTTCTCCAGGCGGCGCTTGGCATCGGCGCTCAGGAGAAGCTCCTCCTCGACAGTGCCCTTCGTGGCGAGGCGATAGACAATGACGGGACGGGTCTGCCCGATGCGATGGCAGCGATCCTGAGCCTGGAGATCCTGTTGGGGATTCCAGTCACTGTCGAAGAGGATGACGGTGTCGGCACTTGCGAGGTTGATGCCCTGGCCGCCGGCGCGCGTCGAGAGCAAGAAGATCTTGAAGTCGGGATTCTGATTGAACTCTTTAATCTGGTCACGCCGGCTCTCCTGGGAAACGGAGCCATCTAGGCGGCAGGCGTTCCACTTGCGAAGCTCACAGTAGTCCTGGAGAATGTCGAGCTGAGTCTTGAACTGACTGAAGATGAGCACCTTGTGACCCCTGGCGAACAGGGTGGGGAGGAGCCGATCGAGCATGAGCATCTTGCCGGACGAGGTAACAATGCTCTCGTCAACAGGAGGGCTGCCCTCGTAGCTCCAAGGATCGAAGAAGTTGTGGGGGCTGTTGCACACGAGGCGAAGTTGCATGTCGGGGTTGCCGAGCTTCTTCGAACTCATTTCCTTCTTGGCATGTTCAAGAAGCTTGACTCGTTGCTGCTCTTCATCGGACAAGACGATGGTGGCATTATCGTCCTTGCTGCTCTGCTCAGCCTCATTCGCCAGTTTCGCCTCAAACTCGTCGTCGGAAAGCTTGTCGTCGTCGTCGGGATCGGAGTCAACGTAGCGGCGTCTGCCACGAGTGACTCGACCTCGAGTGGTGGTCGAAGGGGTCGACTGTCGAGACGACTTGGCGCTCTTCGGCTGCAGAGTCTCAGAGGTGGGCGCCTCTTTGCGCTTAGAACTGGCGCGAGAAGATGCCTTGGGCGGGGTCTCGGACGCCGCCATTGCAACGTCTTGGACCTTGCTGGACGAGCTTCTAGCTCGGTTCATCATGGCCGAAAAGGCGTTGGTCTTCCTGGGCTCAGGCACCGCCTTCGACTCTGCCTTTCTAGGGCTGCTTCGGATAGGAATGTCTGCCTGTTTCGCCGGGGCAGTCTCCGTCTTAACGGGCGCGCCGAGAGCAGCAGTCAGCCGTTCGACTACCTTGTTTTCCAGGTACGCACGGGTGTCGATCTTCTTGTCGTTGATTGCGTTGTAGATGTCTGTCTGCTCCTTGGTCATCGGGGCGAAAAGGGTGTACTCGCGCTTCTTGGGGAGGTGAGCGGCGACATCGGCCTTGACTCGACGAAGAAGAAGAGGTTGAAGGATGACGTGAATCTTCTTGATCAACTCTTGGTTCTCGCGGTCGGCGATGAAACCCTCAGTGCGTTCCTCGTCCTGCAAGTCGTCGAAATTGAACCACTCTTCGAAAGCCTCCCAGTCTTTGAAAATGCTAGGCATAAGGAAGTGGAGGAGAGCCCAGAGCTCCCGGAGGTTGTTCTGAAGAGGCGTGCCCGTGATGAGCATTCGGGTTGCCGAGGTAAAGTTCTCGAGCTCCTGGAACAGCTTGGATTCGAAATTCTTCATGCGATGGCCCTCGTCCTGGGAAGTGGTCAGCACACGGAGGTCCGGAAGCACGGCGTGGGCACCGGCTCTCACTCACAATGATGATAAAAGCCCACTTGAACTTTGCCAGAGCAGCTCGTTCTCTGAGAACCATCTCGTACGAGGTGCAGACCACGGGGAACCTTTTCGTAGGCGCTCCATTCCTGATGTTCGGGTCCAGCTGCTCTTTTCTAATCTTGGCCCGCTGCTTGGCGTCTCCATGGAACAGCACGACGGGGATATCGGGGCACCACTTCTCGAACTCATCCATCCAGTTGGACAGGGTGCTGAGGGGTGCGACGATCAAGTGAGGTCCCAAGTAGTTCTGTTCTCGAGTATGGGCGATGAGGGAAATGGTCTGAACCGTCTTGCCTGTGGAGAAGTAAGTCGCTGGAACGAAGGTTGAAGGCAGTTTGATCGGGCAAGCTGTGCAAGGGCGAGACACTCACCAAGACCCATCTCATCGGCAAGGATTCCGGACAGGCCCTGGAGGCAGATCTCGGCCATCCAGGTGAGACCCTCGAGTTGATAGTCACGCATTTCGCCGCCGGTCAGGAGCTTGGGCTGAGTGGCCATGTCCAACTTGTGATCTCCGAGTGTTTCGCCGTCCAGACTGGTGCCGACGCGGCCCAAGGCCTGCGTCTTGGAGCGAAGCATGTCACTGAAAGCGGCAGATCTGGCGAGCAGACCCTCCAGCTCCCTGGCTCGTTTCTGCCTCTCTTCCTTGCTCAGCTCATTCTTCTTCTTGCGGCGGTTCTTGGCATTCTGTGCCTTCTTAGCCGCCTTCGTGTTTCTCTCATTGGCGGCGCGAGCCTTGGCCTCCTCTTCGACGATGCTCTTGAAAGCAGCATCAATGGGCTCAACACTGTCGTCCCTGGGAGGCGAAGAAGGGGCGCTGGTGTCTAGGCGTCTTCTGTTGGTGGACAGGACGGACTCGACCTCGGAAGTGGCGGAGGAGTCCATGGTGAGAGAGCGGGTGCGACGTATGCGACGCGAACAGGCCTATACGAGAACGTTCTTCTGCAATTTCCTGGCAGTGTAGCCTGTTGTCTCCCGTTGACCTGTTGCGATAGCCGACAGTGAGAAGGCAATGAAGCAGAAAAGCAGCAGCAAAACGCGGCGAAAATCGATGATGATATTGCTACCAGCACGCTAAGATTAGCGGTTTGGGCTTGGTCTGTGCCTGCCTGTGCCCTTGGGGGATAATGTGGGAAGCTGAAAAGATGCAATTGAGGAAAAAGAAAGGCCCAAGACAAGAATTGGTCTTGATGGCGGACTAAAGTGACTAAATTGGCGGGTTGCAGCCGGTAGAAAAGTGCAAGTTGGGGGGGGGGGGGNGCGAGTGATGGGCGTACCTAAGGGGAGGAGACGCAGGAACAGACGGGCTTCAGCTGCTGCTGTCGTAGGGGGCGCGATTCGCGGGGCAGAAAAAGACCGGGGCGCGACGCGAAGGTTGAAAAGGGAAAGGCGGGATCACGTGGGTTCGTGTCGAATTCCATTAAAGCCCCAGTCTTTTTCTTTTTCCTTTCTTTTTCTCCCTCGGTTTTTTACCTTTTTCATTTGTATCCGTATGCCACTCAGATAGCCATCGTCATCGAAGCACCGGACAAGATACGTACTCCGTTATCGAGACACAGGGGGATCAGGACCCAATAGCACGCTTGCTGTCTTTTCTTATTTCTTCGGTTTATCTTTCTTTTTCATTTTATGTTTTATGTCATTCCTTGGCAGCTTGGATAGTTTCGGGGGCAGATGTCGTCTTATCAGTTCTGCCCCGGTCCCAAGGAGGAACGCCTGGCTGCTACCATGTCTGTTCATCTGCTGTCAAAACAGCCTACCTAGAGAGGTGCAACCGTAGCCCTCGAGATTCAATAACGACAGAAGGTCGCAGTAACTGAAGTTGGCGCTGTTGTAGATTCATGGGTTTCATGAATTCCATTGCTTAGCTGAGTATTATCGTTCAATGCAATTTCTCTTCTAAATACCCATTTGCACGGTAACGTCTGTTAGAAGGGATAATAAATACTATTACTACCTTGGGGAATGAGATGAACACGTTCACCGAGGTCCACCGAACTGTCGCCCGCCTGGGGACCTCCTTGACCGAGAGAATAGTGTGCCTGAGGCATGAATGCGCTTGAAATTGGCGTGGAGGGGCAGTCTACTGTCCCTGTCCCTTCACTAATACCCCGCAGTCACCTACTAAAATTTCCCATCTCAGACTCACACAACCAATGCTCTCCCCTCTGCGTGCCATCCGACCCATCTCTCGCAGCCTCTCCCCCTTCCGACTCGCAAGAATGGCCTCCAACACCGCCTACACTCCCAACGAGGAGACCGAGATCCAGCAGTGGCTCACCACTGCCGCCCGCCTGCGGCAGACCGCCTCCGCCGACGACGCCTCCCCGATCCTCGACACCCTCAACTCTCACCTGAGCACCCGCACCACCCTCCTCGGCACCAAGCCCAGCAAGGCCGATACCGCCCTCTACTCCGCCGTCCGGCCCCTTGTCGCCGCCTGGTCCCCCGAGCAGCGCACCGGCGAGAAGGGCTACCCCCACATCGTCCGCCACCTCGACTTCGTCCAGAACTACCCCGCCTTCGCCGCCGACGTGAAGCCCGACGAGAAGGTCTCCGTCCAGCTCGATGATGTCCTCTACGTGAAGCCCCCCGTCGACGCCAAGGCCGAGAAGGAGCGTCTCAAGAAGGAGAAGGCCGCCGCTGCCGCCGCCGGTGGTGACAAGCCCGCCGCCATCCCCGACCGCACCAAGGACAACAAGGACAAGTCCGCCGGCGAAAAGGTCAAGGAGGCCGTCGTCGAGGCCAAGGACAAGGTCAAGGCCGTCGTTGCCGGTGGCGACGCGAAGCCCAAGAAGGAGAAGAAGGAGAAGGCCCCCAAGCCCCAGAAGGCCGCCGCCCCCGCCGCGCCCCTGTCCCCCGCCCTCATCGACCTCCGCGTCGGCCACATCCTCAAGGCCATCAAGCACCCGGAGGCCGACTCGCTCTACGTCTCCACCATCGCCGTCGGCGACGAGCCCAACGACGACACCACCGAGTATGAGGGCCAGGTCTGCCGCACCGTCTGCTCCGGCCTCAACGGCCTCGTGCCCCTCGAGTCCATGCAGGGCCGCAAGGTCGTCGTCGTCTGCAACCTGAAGCCCGTCAAGATGCGCGGCATCAAGTCTTGCGCCATGGTCCTCGCCGCCTCCCCCAAGCTCAAGGAGGGCGAGGTCGACGACCACAAGGGCCCCGTCGAGCTCGTCACGCCCCCCGCCGACGCAAAGGCCGGCGAGAGGGTCTACTTCGAGGGCTGGGAGGGAGAGCCCGAGGGTGTCCTGAACCCCAAGAAGAAGATCTGGGAGACCTTCCAGCCCGGCTTCACCACCACCGATGACTTGGCTGTCGCCTTCGACGCTGGTGTCGTCGAGACCCTCGGTAAGCAGGGTGTCGGCAAGCTGGTGACCAAGTCTGGTGGCCTTTGCACTGTTCCCAGCCTGAAGGACGCCGTTGTGCGGTAACGGGAGTAAGAAAGAAACACAGGAAACAAGAGAGGTTGAGGCTCTTTTGATGTCTTTAATGGTCAACAAATGAGAGGGAATAAAAAGTCGAACGCAGATATGAGCTGCTGGGTCATCAAAAGCTAGACAATACCGCCCCCCCCCCCCTTTTTGCATCTAATGAACCTATTAAATGTGTTTGCTTGTTGGGACAGGCATCTGTGATGGTCGCTTTTCTGCTGGTTCCCCTGGGCTTGTTGATTGCCTCATGAAGCGCACACACCGACATTGTCTTCCGAACGCAACAAGCCGCCGAATGTATATTTTGTTTTCCTTCCCATCTTGAATTCTTTCATCACCCTCTCGATCCATCTACCTTGCCTTCCCTAAGATGCCTCACCCCCGATCTTTTTCATCCCTCAAACCACAAAAACTCAAGATATCCCACGCGCAGGCCGCCCCCTCGCACGACCCCTTCAAGAGACGCAAGCGTATCCATCACCCACCATGGAAATCCCCCAGCCGGTCCTCAGAGCCGTCGCCGTGGCCCTCTCGATCGGCATCCTCATCGAGCTCGTCGTCCTCGCGAACATCTCCAGCTGGTATCGCGAGAACCGCATGGGCTGGAAGCCCGACACGGGTCGCCCTGTCGCCGACGACTACGACGACGACGACGACGACGATGACGGTCAGGCTCGCCGGGAGTCTGCCCCTCCCCAGCGAGACACCCGGATGCCGCCGGTAGACCACACGCTCTGATTGCGCGCCGTGCTTCTTTCAGTTCAGTCGTCAGCTTCGCCCACAAGTCCTTTCGCCTTCCATCGGGTCAGTGAAGGAAGCACATGCCAATGCAAGTGAGCTGCTGGGTACGTGGAATGCTGTGATACGGACATGGCAATGGCCAGAGGACTGACGGCTGCATGAAATAGGACGCCTGAGTTTCCGAGTCGTTGAACGAACTTTTCACGAGCACGAGATACCCCCCC
>NWBT01000041.1:1191665-1207589 GCA_003386485.1 Colletotrichum lentis | reverse complement strand
CCCCGAGTACAACAGTAAGCATGCTGACACTGGCTTCCTACTCGGCAAGATTGCCTCAATGCGAGTCGGCGGCCAGGCCCTGAACCTGACCTGCGCCAACCGGATCATCCAGATCGATTCGTGGTGGAACGAGTCTGCCGGCGACCAGGCCAACGGGCGCGTCAACCGCATGGGCCAGTCGAAGCACACACACGCCGTTGCCATCAAGGCGCGCGACACCATCGACGAGTACATCACAGACCTGCAAGGACGCAAGACGCAGGAGATAGAGTTCGTCCTGCAGGACGACGGCCGCGTCACCGAGATGCTCGGCGACTTTGAGCGGATGGCCCTGACTGCCCCAGTCGCCTGGGACAAGAAGAAGCAGCAGTTGATTGATGAGATTGAGGAGGAGAACGGTCCTGAGAGCGTCCGGGGCGTTCACTGATCTGTTGGCACAGCTTGCAAATAAATGGGTGCAACCAGGACTGGTTGAGGCGGGAATGAATTTGCGACTGGGAAAGCGCGGCATAGTCAGACAAAGGGGGGGGGGGGTAGGTCGTCTAGACATCTGCAAGGGCTCTTAGAGACAAAAAAGACTTTTGAGGCTGCTAGCTACTGATTGCAGGGGCTTTGAGATCCTCTGGTCGGCGATAGGACGCTCAGGGTCTGTTTATGAGGGAAGAGAACCTACCTCTCAACTTGGTCACTTGGGCTGGAAAAGAGGTATGGCATGTAAGAATAGATCAAAAAACAAAAGCCCCAAAAGAGCCAACAATCTCACCAAAACCCCAAGCTCCGTATGCAAATGATGAACCAAGTGGCCATGGGAGTAGGCTACTGTAGGGCTGTTGGGAGGTCAGCAGAGAACAAATCAGTTGCTTAACCATCACATGGTGCAACAGGCGCAGCCTCTGTCTAAAATAAACGGCATCATTCCAGCCTAAGCACCTGTATATCATCACCTGGCTTACCCCAGAAACCCGGAAGGGACCAGGACACGGCGCAGTTGATTGCTTAGCACCTATAGGTTAGGGTTGCCGCAAGATCGACATAGCCTGGCTAGGAACCAGCCCTCCATGCCAGCCTTGTACGGGACAACAACGCGGGCCCTACACACACTACTACACTACACTATGATTACCTCTTACCCATCCTCCCGAAAGCTCAGGGGGCGGATCCCGACCCTGGGGCCCAATGGTTTCCTGATGCTTTTGAGCTCTTTGCGCTCTTCTCTTCCCAGCGCTGCCCACCTGCTGGCGGCATCCGCCCAATCTCTCCTTCCGTCAAGTTGGAACTTGTATTTTCGCAAATGGACAGTTATCCAACAGCCCCTTCTCCAAGTCTCACCCCAAGCGCGATACGTAACAAGCTCAACTTTTCCATGACGGGCGCTGGTAGGCGCAGGCGGTACAAGCACTCTGGCAAAGGAACAGCTTGCGAGAAGAAACCCCACTCTCCCCGGAGTCGACTCCGTTGCCGGGCCGTTGGATTCCGCGACGAAACGGGTGTGTGACACCGCGAACGGCAGATCTGCGAAGCGACTCCTTGGGACTTGGAAACAGCCTTTTGTTTGCCTGAAAAGGAAAACCTGAAATAACTTTCGGTGCCTTTGGAGCCCTGGTCCTCTGAGGAGAGTATCCACGGCAAAAGGGATTACCTTCGTCTCCTGTGTCGAGATGCTAGCTGTTAGTTACCAAAAACGAGATGATGAGTGGCGTGTAGTCTAGGGGGAGGCCCGCTGGCTCCGATCGCAACAAGTGCATTGCCGGCTCGAACATCAAGGTCTTTATCGAGGGCGTCACGCGCTTCATTCACCCAGACTTGGTGTTGGGGCGAAGGCCTGAGAGTGCCGATAGCATAGTGGTTCTTGGTCCGCGCGTCGCATCATAAACCTAGCGCGCTTGAGTCGAGTGTAAAAGCGGTTAGGCTGCATAAGGTCCTTTGACGAACTCAATGTGAAGGTCGCCGAGTGGACATTCCGTCACATCTGCAGAGCACCGTCGTCACGGAAGCTAACAGAGAGATGGTCATAGCTCCCACTGAATGCTGGGGAAATTTGCATGCTGGACCAGTGATACGAACCGGTCCAAGGATGTTTCTCTATGCCATCAAAGCCTTCCGCGTCGCATGTATCGCGAAGAAGGAGTCTGATATAGGTAATGAGCGGAAGATACCGGGGGTCATGCCTGAGTCGCAAGTCTCTGCCGGGGTGTGAATGGAATAATTTCAACAGCCCGAGACGTAAGCTAGACCGGCTGCAAATTCCTATTTTCCCATTGGGATCGACAAACGCCCAGAGTTACGAGATTGGAGACATCGTATTGGCCATTCTGAGTCGCTCCATCAGAAGGCCTTACCGCGGACAAGGAGGGCGAGGAAGTTCACGGAAGATGAAGCCCGTCGTCCAATGGCTAAGATGAAAGTATAGGTGTAACGGCTCTTCTAAAACGGGGTCAGAGAGCTCGCAACAAGTCAAAGAGCCGACTTGCCTCGGGGACGTGGGGGGGTTTGGAGACAACAGCATCCAAAAGTCAAGTTCTCAACAAGCAGTCCGTTCGCAGAGGTGACGGCTGTGCGTTGGCTCGGTCTCGGTTTTTTTTTGGGGGGGGCGGGCGGTGGAGATGTGGAGGCGGATGTGATGTGATGCCAACAATCGGTTCGGACGGATGGCCTCTCGCGGAGCCGAGACTATTTGGAGTTGGGGAAGTAGTAGAACCGGCGCCTGGTGGACCATGGTGGCGTCAAGAGTCACCTGCCTTACCAAGTTACGTGTGGGAGCAAGGGGCAAGACTCAAGAGTCAGCAAGCCAAAGGATGATGGGAGAACGGGCATCTGTCGTATGGCGCCTGGGCCAGCCAACCAAGCTATCCCCGTCCCTTTTGGCCATTTCAAAAAAAAAAAAAAAAACCCCCCGACAGCTGCTGGAGTGCGGTGTTGAAGAAAGGCCGAGGTGGCTAAAAGCGGATACTCACAGCGAGTTAGGAATCCTTCAGTTGAGGAGTATTTGTGAGTGATGGTGGTGGTGGGCGTGTGGTTCGGGAGCTGGTTCCCCAGGTGTCACAAGCTAGAGCGCACAGCTAGGCATAGGTCTAAAGGTTTGTAAAGTGCTTAAATTAAGAAAAGGAGGATTATAAGCTAAGCTTATAGAAATATAATCCCTATAAGTAGTTATATAACGTAGCTCCTAGTAAGGCTGTATAGCTAAGCTATAATATAGCTATATAAGGCTATAGCTTATAAATATCTTATAATATACCTCTTAATTAACTCTTTATAAAGAGATAATTAATTCTTATATACTTTTATATAAATAATATATTAATAAAAAGCCTAAAATATATATTCTTATATACTATAAAAGATAAAATAAAGGAAATAAATAAAGGGAAATATTAAGGTTATTTTTAAACTTTATTTTGCTGTAAATTATTTAAATATTATTATCTAAATAAGGGAGTTATTATTATTACTAAAAATAAATAAAAGTAGGCTAATACTTCTTTTAAATTTAATTATAAAGTAGGTTAATATATCTATAGGTTATTATAAAGTTAATAAATTCTTTTTTTTTTCTTTATTAACCTATTAAATAGAAGTTATAAGTTAAAACTTATAAGCAGCTAATTCCTATATACTTATATATATAAGAGATTATTATTTCTAATATATATATAAATTAGAATTATAAAATAATAATAATAGTTAATTTTCTAAGTAAGTTTAGTATTCTAAAGAGTAATTATTATATATTAATAGTTATAGAATAGACCTCTATACCTCTAAGTAGTATACTGCTAATAAGGCTGCTGCTACTAAGCAGAAGAGGAAAAAGGAGGAGAAGGCTAAGGTAGTATATACTACTACCTTAGCCTATATTAAGGAGATCCTTAAGTATACTACTAACCTTACTGCTGCTAATACTACTACTAATACTACTACTAATACCCTTACTAAAGGCTTAAAACACCTTTCTTTTATACTCCCTAAGGGGGAGGTAGGCAGCCTTAAGCCCCTATATAAGTATATATATTTCTTATGTTTATTTAGAGCACTTAGCTAATTAATACTTAGGGAGTTATTTTACTACTTTTGCTTTAGGCAGTAAGGGAGATACACCCCTAAGTACCTTAAAGAAAGGAAAAAGGGGTTACACCCCTCTAAAAACATAAAGCTCTATTAAGAAAAGTAAGTTATAAATATACTTATTACTAACTAAAATCTTTTTAATATAGGTATAGCGCTTAAGAATCTAGTTACTAACGTAGAGGGAGCTAAGGAGAAGAAGGCTATAAAGTATAAGCTTCTATACCTCTCTTATTTAAATACTACCCTCTATAGTAATAATATAGATATATACTACTGCAGTAGTACTACCTATTATTACTAATACGTCTTAGGTTACTTTAGTAATACCTATATTCTTATACTTATTATAGCTAGGATCTTTATAGCTAAGCTCTATATAGCTATTAAGTCTAATATATTAAAGACTATAAGTTATTTTTTATATTTATAATAGCTTATTACTAACTGCTTCTTAGAAGCTTACTAATTTATATACTACTATATACTAAGTCCTTATATATACTAAGGATATAAAGCAGCTAGTTACTACTTATATTCTTACTAAGGTAAAGAAGAATACCTCTAAGGGTAAGAAGCCTATATACCTAGCTCTACTTAGGGCTAATCTGTTAGGTAGTAAAGCTTATAGCTCTACCTCTACAGCTAGCCCTAAGTATAAAGGTAAGAAAGCCTTTTTTCTAGAGGTAATTAAGCCTCTTATTAAGGATACTTTTATAGCCCTTATAGGCTGCTATCTTAATTACTATATAAAGTAGTAAGGCTTTTAGGCTAGTTATTTTTTTATATATAGCCCTTTAGGGTAGAATTATCTTTAGCGTTAGGGCCTATAGGCTAGGAATTCTTCTTAGTAGGGCCTATAGGCTAGAAAAGTTTATTTATAGGGAGGGGTAGCTTTTAGGCTGTTATTTCTTTTAGGCGTAGCCTAAATAAGAATTATCTTACTATATACTAGTATCTACCTCTATAATAAGTAACTATAAATTAAATAAGCATAATAGGCTTCTAAAGTGCTTAAACTTCTATTATAAAAGGTTTTTAGTAAGCCTATTAGCTAGTATTTAGTCTATTACTAAGTAAACTACTTAGAATCTACCTACTGTATACTTTTTATAAAGCTATATATTTTAGATATTAATATACTAAAGGTAGGTTATTATTCTTACTTTCTTACCTATAATAAGGTAAATAGTTTGCTAATTATTATAGTAAATATTCTAAGTACTTCTAACCTTAAGATTAATATTCTAAAAAAGGCGCTAAAGAGCTATAGTCTCCTTAGCTATATACTTAAGACTTAGTAGCTCTACCTCTGTTATTAAGGTAGTAACTACATTCTAGCGTACTGCTTTCTACTAGATAGGTCCTCTAAACAGCAAAATAATATATCCCTAAGAAAACTATTAAGTTTCTTTATTATCTATAAAACTTACGTCTCTAGTAATTATAAACGCTTAAGCTACTGCTTCTGCTGCTTCTTTTAAGCTGTAAGTAAGTATAAAATACTAAGTCTTATATAGGTATTAGATATATTAATTAATTACATATATATAAATTAGTCCTAGGTTTGTAAGAAAGCATAAGAGAATTACTACTATAAATACTATATCTAGTCTAACTATAATTACTATATATAGCATACTACTAACCTTTTCTTAGTAGTCCTTTACCTCTTACCTTATTACTTATCCTTTATATAGTTTAAATTTAACATATAGAAGTAGGGTAGTAAGGTAGACTCTATTAGTAAGTTTAAAGCGCTTAGTAATCTATTTAATATAATTATTATAGATTAGGTATACCTTTCTTATAGGCCTATCTCTAATAATATATACACTAAGGAAGTAGTTTACTAGGCCTTAGTCCTTAAGGTTATATTTAGCCTTAATGCTGTTAATAATCCTCTAAGCCTTAGCTTTATTATCTTAGTAGTGTAGTATAATAAAGTTATTAATATAGACTATAATAATTACCTTCTTATCTGCAGTCTAAAATATATATTAATCTTCTGTATATAGGGTTAGGCTTAGGCGCCTAAGGGTTACTAAGAACGTTAAGTACTAAAGTAGAGGTGTATTATAAAGGCTATATAAAGCTTATTAAAGCTTTATATACTTACCTTCTTAATAGTACCTATCTAGAAGCTTAACGTAGATAGGTAGCATATCTAGATCTAACTTTAAATAAAGGAAGGCACTATTAATATTATATTATATAGCTTTAAGATTAAATTATACTATAAGGGCTATAACTAACTAGAAGGTCTTTACTATAAGTGTAGTAGTATATATATTCTAAAGAGAATCTAATTCTTATATATCTCTATATATATAGACTTTTACTTTATAGCAGTTAAGAAGGCTATTTATAAACTTATAGATATATACCTATTTTAATAGTAAAGAAGTACTATCTATTAACATATAGTTAATAATTTTATAAGTACCTATATCTTTATGCTTCTTTATTTCCTTATTAGAAGCTTCTTAAAACAGTTTCTTAACTATAGGTAGCAGTTAAGAAAGATCTCTCTAGTAGCGTAGGGGATTAATAAGGTCCTCCTTATAGAGAGTAAGGTTCTTACTAGTTAAGAGGCGTTTTATAAAGCTCCTCTTAATAGCTCCTCTTACTATAGTATATATAGTGTAGTATATAAAACTTCTCTCTTTTTTAGCTTTCTGCTAATTAGGTAAAAAGGTAGAGAAAAAAGAGTTCTAATTAAAAACCTATTACTATAAGTATAATAAAGTTATTATTATTAAAATACTTCTAGTATTTAGATTATTATAGGCTTTCCTCTATTAGATATACTTACTTAAGTATATCCCTTTATAAAAGACCTTTTATTACTTTAGTTTTAGTATTTATTATAAGGGTTTCTATAGGCTTATATTAACTATAATTTCTAGTAAGATTATCTTCTTACCTTAGGCAGCTTATTTACCCTATGTAACAGCTAGGCGCTTATTACTATAAAGGTATCTAGGCCCCTATACCCTATCTGCAGTATATATATAGTCTACGCCTTTAGGTAGGTAGTCTACACCTTTAAGTACTACTTTACTTTTAGTAATTAGGTTCTTATTTATATCTACTTTACAGCAATAGGAGTCTTACATTATTCACTATCTAGGTAGGAACTAGTAAGGTATTCCTTTACACTATTCTATATATATAGTACTTATTAATCTATATAGGTAGAGAGAAAAACCTCCTATAATTTATATAGGAGGAAAACTACTCTATCTTATTAAATATTAGAAGGTTAGCTTATTTTTACCTAATATAATATAGGATTATTATAAAGGGAAAATATAATATGTAGGTGTAGTGTATTGTTATTAGAGCCCTATTATGTATGTAGGGCCTAAGGCTTTACTTTTGTAGGGCTCTAGTAGCTAATTAGACTTCTATAAAAGTAGCTTCCTGTAGTTAGAATTAAACTAACTGTCTGCATACAGAGCGTATAGACGCTACTAGATATATACTACTACGTCACGTAGGTCTATATCTGCTTTATTAATATTAATCTTAATAGTTTTACCTCTACCTCTAAGCCTTATAGGAGGATTAGGAGTTAGATCTAAAGTAAGTAGTCCTTCTAACTGCAGGCTGTCTAGTTTTAGGTTCTTATAAGCCTAGTTATTTAGGTCTACACTCTCTAGAGCTAATCTCCTATACTTAACGTCTTAAGTTAACAGAAGATTAGCTAACTATATCTTATCTATAGGTATATTATTTACGTTTATATTATTATTTAGGATACTAAGGGACTAAATAGCTATATTAGCTATATTAATTAACTTACTAATAAACTTTATAATCTCCTTAGCTACACTTTCTAATAGCTCTTTAGGGTCTTATTATCCTAGGTAAAAAAGTAACTTATTAAATATAATGTTATATATAATAATTACCTACTTAAGCGTAGGCATCTAGATTCTATATAGGTTATATATCTTTAGTATATAGCCTACTAGATACCTAATATACCTATAGGGAAATACTTTAAAATCCCTTTTCCTAATACCTTTTTTATAATCTCTTATAAGTAGGTATACTTAGCAGCTATAGGCAAAAAGCCCTCTCTAGTATAGAAGTAGGCTTTCTATATACCTAATAAAAGGTATAGTGTTTTACTACCTAAAGTAGTAGTAGAACTATTAAAGTTTAACTTTATAAGGGGACTTTTAGCTTAGTAATTCTTATAGGCTTAAATTAAGAATGTAAATACTAGTAAGAACTAGTTCTTCCTATATATCTGCTAGAAGCCTAGCTGCTAGGCGTATAATAATACCTTTATTAATAGCCTCTTAGCTTACTTATTTACCTCCTCCTACTAGCTCTTTAATATAAGGTAGTAGGAGCTTAATAATAATCTCTTTCTCTTATATCTATAGCTTATAATTAGATTACCTATTACCCTTATAGCTAATAATAGTGTAGTCCCTATTACTATAAAAAACATAGATTAATAGTCCCCTTTAGTGTAACACCTAAGCTTCTAGTTACTTTAAGCTACTAAGAATTAAATTCTAAGTTTTATTATATAGGGGGAACCTAATAAGGTGTTTTATATACTTATCTTTTATAACTAGCAGCTAGGAAAACCCTTTTTATAAGCGTAGATAGTTAAAAACATCCTAAGAAACATAATACTAAAAGTAAATTACTTTAGTTCTAGAGGATCCTCTAGAGATAAGGTTTTTTATATATATTTAAGTATAGTATTTATATATAAGTCTTATTAGGCTGTTAATTTTAACTCCTCTAACGTAGTAGACTAAATACCTAAAAGCGTCTAGTAAAAGGTATCCTATACGTAAGTGCTAGAAATGTATATTATCTACCTAATCTTAGTAGTATCTATATAAAAGTTATATTTATCTAAGTCTTATAGTTACTATAACTAGGTGTAGGCTTATAGGAATAAGGAACTTATAGTAATAGGTAAGCTTATTATATTTAAAGAAAACTAGGTTTTACTTTCTTATAAGCCTCTTTATAATAATTCTACTTATAAGGTCCTTATAGTATAAGGTATAGTTAAGTCTATAGTACTAGATTTTACTATTAAGTAGGAGTATTTCTAAAATAATATTAATATAGAAATCTTTAATGTAGGCTACATTCTTAAGCATAAGAGGCTAAGTATTAGGACCTCCTAGGCTATTAAGGGTATTAGGTATAACCCTTCTTCTACGCCTAAGGACTAAGAGGGAGAAAGAGCCTACCTCTATATAGTTCTTATAAGTTAATAATATATAAGAGTCTACTTCTAGAAGGCTTTTATTATTAATAAGGTGTATAGCTTTATAGTTATCTATAATAGTGCTTTTAGAGAGTAAGTAAGGCCTCTTATAGGCTATTAAAAAGATAGTATATAGTAACTAGGTGCTAGTAGGCTGTGTAAGCTTAGGTAAGATTAGGACTATAATAATATTACTTAGGTAGGTATTCTTTAGGGCCTTAGCTCTAAAGTTCTTTATTCTATTAAGTTATCCTTTTTCTATAAGGTCTTTCTATATACTCTCCTATTAGTAGCTATTAATTACCTTAATAATTTCTTTAGCTTTTAATTTATTAACCCTAACCTATATTTCTAACTTAACCTTACCTATTAGAGTAAATTTAACTTAAGTATACTACTAAGGTATCTATAGATACTTCTAGCTATAAGGGTATTAGTAGAGCTGCTTCTTATAGGCGTTAGACTATCCTATAAAGGTAGAGTAGGCGCCTTAGCTTTTAGTTAAGGGCTTATATATAGCGTTATTATAAGATATAGCGCTAAAGATCCTTCTAAGCTTATCTAAGGTAAGTGTTAGCTTACCTATCTTAAGGTCTTAAATTAGTGTCTTATAGGCTTAATTACCCTATAAGAGGTTTATTTAGGCCCTAATAGTATTTAAGAAGTTCTTAGTAGTAAGTATACTATTAATATCCTAGATACTATATACCTAAGCTTAGAGGTAAATATAGTACTACTCCTTATACTACTTAATAAGGTTAGCTCCTCCCTTTACTTTATCTAGAACTTACCTATATTCTTTATATACTATAGATTAAGTAGTAGTATTATTAGATATTAGGTTTTACTAAAGGAAGTATATAGTACCTTAAAGAGACGTTATACTATATATATTAGCTTTAAGCTAAGTAGTTATTAAAAGTATTACACTTATAGTCTTTATAATCTAATTCTAGATATACTAGTAGTAAGAGGTAAGCTATAAGTATAGAAGCACTTAAGTAGTTACTACCTTAATATAGTAATTCTATTCTTCTTTAATATCCTTTATTATAATAGGAGGAGGGTGCTTAGGAGGGACTCCTTTAAATAAGGAGACCCTTAGGACTCTAGCAGATAGCTCTAAAAGGTTATCTTTCTGTAAGTTCTTAATAGTCTTAACTAGAGTTTAATTAGCATTCTAAGCTGCCTTTTAAGCTTTATATTTTACTTACTCTTTTTAATATTTATCCTCCTAGGTATATTAACGTTCTTTAATAATATTATAAATAGTTAAAACTAACTTTAGGAGGCTTAAGAGATCTACTGCATTATAAGCATCTAGGTTAATATATTTCTATATACCTTAGATCTTATAGGTATACTTAAGCTACTAAAACTATATAAGCTAGTTATAATAGCTATTAAGTTTAGTTATCTTAGTAATAAAATTAACCTTAAGAGAAGCTATAGCAGTTAAGTATTATAATCTTATATATATAATTATAAAATAGGGGTTTTAAAATAATTTAATAGAAGTTAGGCTTATAACTATTATAAGCTAGAGTGTACAGCTAGGTATAGGTCTAAAGGTTTATAAAGTACTTAAATTAAGAAAAGGAGGATTATAAGCTAAGCTTATAGAAATATAATCCCTATAAGTAGTTACGTAATGTAGCTCCTAGTAAGGCTGTACAGCTAAGCCACAACACAGCTACATAAGGCTATAGCTCACGAATATCTTGTGACACTAGGATAGAGACTGGATGAGACGACTATCCAAACCCTTGCCAGGATAGGAGGGGGGGACCCCGTCGAGTCGCTCACAAACGACAGTTGCCCAAGTCCCGGTCCGAAGGTTAAGCTTTCGACCTCTAACTGGGGTGGCACGGCTCAAGCGTCGGCGGCGTCGAGGCCGACAACCAATCATGAGTGGCGCGCAGGCGGGAGTTGGGTCACCTTCGGCAGATGCCGATACGATGCGATGGGTTAATCGAGGATTTGGAGCTTGTTGCTTGGCCCGGCTGAGCAAGGGAGGAAGGGTTGAAGGGCGGTTCGCCTGTGTTGGTTCAGAAATTGGCATCGGGCCCAAGAGCAGGGCGGCCACAAGTTGCACAAGCCATGGCGCTGTGGAATCAATACCGCGGTACGGATACCTTGGACGGTGTTGGTGCCTGTTGTGCTGGTGCCTGTTCATTTGGGTAGCTATCTTAGCTGATGACGCGTAGTAGTGCCCAGCTGGAGGGCACAGAACGTTACACGTTCGAGGGCGGATTTGGGTTATTCGTCCGATTGTGTTTGAACCCGAGTCTTGAATGGGGGTTGAATGAGGGCTCGGAATGCCCGTATTCCTTGGGCGTGTTCCTCGTCGAGTTGATGGCCAAAAAGGACAGACCTCCCTCCTTGGAGTGAGGGCGAAGGCATGCACGCACTGGTATGTCCCTCTCGTCGAGCGCATCGCAGCAACATCGTCGCAACGTCGAGGCGGCCAGCCTGCTAGGACAGCTGCCCTTCAAGGTGCAGCGTGGCCTGTCTGGTAGCTTGGAGATCAATAGCGCAAGCCATTCGTGGCTTGCGCGATGAGTATTCCGGCGCACCGGAAAGGCGAGGCGACAAGTGTGTGGGCGTGGGCGTGGGCATGGAATAGAGGGAGAGGCAGGGAGAGGGAGACGATGGGTGACAGATGTCACCCGCCACGGGCCCACGGCTCCCAGCCAGCCTAGGGCGTTGAGATGTGTCTTGCTTGCGTTTTCGATCTGGACTGGGCTAATCTTACATCAGACTTGACCTAACGGGAAATGAACTTAGGGGTCGTGTCTCTGGTGGTGGCGACTGGGAGCTTGAAGGCCCAAAGAGGGAATGTTGTGCTGGGCAAGCACGATGCGAAAAAGAAAAACACGGACGTAGAGCCGTTCCTAACCACAGAGAGGCTGGGGAGGGGTGGCAAGGCGATGGGCGTGACGTCCCGTTCCGGTGACCGCATAGGGAGAGAGTCGTCGCCCCGAGTCCTGGACTCATGGACATGGCCAACCAAGGGTCTTTGGTCCCATGGGCGGTCGTGGATGGCTGCGAACGAGGACCAATCGACCGATTAAGTGGGCGGTGTTAAGTCTTTTAATGTCAAAAGGCGCGATACATCGCTTGGGTAGGTAGTCAATAGTCATGTTTTGACGGTTGTAACGTTAGTGCGTCGTTTGCTGAACAAAGCAGGCAGAGGCAGGCTGGCAGACAGACAGACAGGTAGGTAGGTAGGTAGGTACCTGTAACTGTACTACATAGGTCCCTTCCTGGTGAACGGGCAGGCAACTAAAAGTCGGCTGCCATGGTGGAAAACACGACGGGCGTAAATCGCCATGGGAAAGAAACCCCGTTCCCCTGGGGAAAGGTGGGGCCAGAAGAGAAATTTGGCTCCGAGCAAGGACCTCCCTGCAGCTCGTGCTTCGGACAACAGACGTTTGGCGCTTGGGCTAACGGACTGTGTCAGCCAATGATGGCTGAAAGACGGGGAGGAAGGCACGCAGGCACTCCAGCATAACACCTACGACGTAGGTACGAAGTTGGGAAGGTAGGAACGAGGGTGGGTGTGTTCAAGCTGAACGAACAGTAGGCAGGTGCGTCTAATCCAATCCAGTCCAGTCTATGTGCCACAATCCATTATGGCAGTTGCGCGCGTCCGTTAACATCAACATTAGATATTAGGGAGGCAGTACGGACAACACCGGTACCTACCTACTTACTTAGCTACCTAGGGAAGCAGTGTCCAGTCCGTGTATTCCTTTCTAGGGATTTGAAAGGCATACCATACCGCCTTAGGCGTCAGGTAATCCATTGGGGAGAAGCCCGGCTCTAGGTTATGGATGCATTGCCCCTGAGACGGAGCGAGCGAAAAATCAGAAAGGTTTAGGGCAGAGTTCGAGCGCGCCCGGCCACCATGACCCGGCCACCTTGGATGATGACTGATATGGAGCATGCCCTTTAGTTGACGTTATGCCAATCATGTCAATCATGCCAGTCTGGTCGGGTCATGTCAGGTCATGTCCGGCTATGCCACAAGAAGACGATGGAGACAAGGGTGGGAAAAAAAACCTAATATTAGGAGCAGAGGANGGGGGGGGGGGGGGAGAGGAATAAGAAGAAGAAAAAAAAAACCCCTAGGAGGAGTGATACTGTGTGTCCTGCGCCGCGTGACCTCTCTTCCCGCCCGCGTGCCGCCTGTGTGCCGCCTGCTACTATTACCGCCTGCCACTTTACCCCCCCCTGCCCCACCGCCTAAGGGAGGTACGATACGTCTCGGCCATACGTGTCTTCCGCAATCCCGTCTCCAGGTTGTCAGCTGCCCCCCCAGATACACAGCTAAGTTCGAACAGATACACACGGATACAGCAGAGACTCGGATACACATACACAGATGCACAGAGAGTATATGCATGGGGAACTCTGGCATGCGCACTTTCTTCTCAGCCCTTTCGACGCTTCCGTATGGCCGCTTTCGTCCTACTCCTCGGCGACGTTGTTCTCCATCAAAACGAACGTCAAAACGTCCGTCCCGACTGTCTGTCTGTTATACCCTACTGTAGGTACAGGCAACGGTCTCGTCACTCACTCACTCACTCACTTTCCCAGCAAGTCGATGGGCGAAAATACCGCCAGGCGCCAAATCTAAATCCGGTCTTGCAAACTTGTTCGAGCCACACCACGACTAACCACGCTCGACAAATCATGCTCGCTGCTCCTGCGCTCCCGCTCCTCTGCCATGGACCATTCCTCCGAGCACACACTTTATCCCGCCGGCAATGCACTCTATGCAAGAGGCATACGGATACATAAACTCATCCCCCACATGCCGCACATACTGTGTTCTGTCCCCCCCTGTCCCGTGCCCTTCATACCTAGCCTTCATAGCAGGCGGCCAAAGGGGGTCCGGCCATCTCTCATCAGATCGTTGGCCGCCCATCTCAACACAGCCGCCTACCTGTGCGTGTCGCTTCCTGGACGCAGTGGACATAGACAGGCAAAAAGCCCGACAAACAAGGACTAGACAAACGAAGAGAGCGCTTCAGAGGTCCAAGAAAGGACCGTAGCATCCGCATCCGCAGGTGGCTGAGCTGGCCAAGGGAAGATCCGCCAAAAACAGCCTCCCGCCTCGCGTCACCAAACGAGCGGTCCAAATTCGTAGTATGCCCCCTGCCATATCTATCTTCACCTGTACAGAGTACAGTAAACACTTCAGTCTCCATGTGCCCCCCCTGGCCAGCTTGACCAGGCACCCCCACCTACGAGCCCCGACAACTATCTGTACGCGACGGACGCTCTCCCTTTCCTTCACCGCATCCGGTGCCGCGCCCACATTACCAACAGTCGCCCAGTTTCCCTCGGCCCCCGGCCAAGGCACACTCTTGTTGGCGCTGGTGCTATCGCTGTCCGTCACTTGTCTCGGCTCGCCGAGTCTGATCACTGGGTTTGTGATTTACCCAAACGCTGTCGATGTTGCCGACACCTAACCGGCAGCATCTGCACTGCACAGTCTGCACTGCACTTGCGCCAGGTCAATCGCTGTATCCTGCATTGGACGGCACAAGCCCTGTCGGCACAAGCCCTGTCGGCACACCTCCGGCCCCGTGCACCTCGGCATGTCGCGCGACCTGTGGCATACACGGGACGATACATACCGTCATGTTCGATCATCGGTTTACCATGTAGTTGTTGCGACCTCTCGCTCGTCCTCGCCCTCGCTGAACCATAGTAACTGCAGCCCACGATGTATAACCCCGGGAGAGGGGAGGAGATTGCACAATCGGGGAACAGCACAGCATACTTGCTTGCTTTTGTCATTTGGCGCCTGGGGCACCAGATTGCTTCAGCAGACCAGTCTGACTGCCCATCACCCTTTCAGTCCTGCCTGTGTTCTCGGTTGGAAAACCCCCTCGCCCCTGTGCTGCAAGCTGTCCAACAAGTGGTTGTCTCTCTCCTGTCTCTCGCCTAAGTGCTAAGTGTCACCGACTCGATCATTGGGACTGGCACTCGGCGACTCGGCACTCGACGCTCGACGCCCCTCCGCCCCCTGGCCTAGAGAGCACTTGACCGCCAACCACCTACTGTACAGTCTCTCTCTCTCTCTCTCTCTCTCTCTCTGTGTGTGTGTGTGTTGCTCCCTCTGGTGACACTTTCAGCCCAGCCTAACCATGCCAAAACTTGATGCGCGCTCGCGCGCTAGACAAACACCCATTCCGCTCACAGACGCCCCCCATCACAAGATCGACGCACAAACACTTACACACACACACACACACACACCCACACCGCACCGGATGCCTGTTGCACTCACCGCCGCTTATTGGCCGTCCCAGCTTCCGCCCAAAAGCCTCAAACCACGTCGCTCACAGCCTGTCTTGCTTTTTTTCTCAGCGCCTCCGCCTGCCGACCCTCCTATTCGCGTTCAATTGTCTCGCTTGCGTCCGTCCCTTTTCAAACTTCTGTCGCCCTTTCCTGAGCGGCAATCTGATGCCAGGCGGAGAACGGACCTCATCTCCACGCATCACTGCACCCCCCCCTCCAAGACCTGAAGACTTCCCAAACGAAGGGCTTACATGCGCTGTCATCTCTTATAACTCACATCCCCATCTCCCCCC
>NWBT01000041.1:1165835-1191581 GCA_003386485.1 Colletotrichum lentis | reverse complement strand
CTCGGCGCCCTTTGTACGTATACTACCTCTCCTTCCCCCACTGGACGCCAAAAGAGATATTCCTGCAATCGTCAATCCATCTCAGCTATCTCGACAAACATTACCGGCTCATATCCGATCCCCGATTTGCACCCCGTGATCAGCAGCACCCAGACTCGACGTTGGAACAAAGTCAAGGCTGCTTTCGGCACTTCGGAAACAAGCTACACTTCCCCTCCGTGCAGCTCCCAGCTCCGCTCATCAACTTATTCTTGTAGAGGCCTGGTCGATCACCGTCAACCTGGGGCATCCCGAAGCCGCCGAGCTTTACACGCTGGAGGATAGCCGAGTGACGGATAAAACAAGGGAGCGGCCCGCTGGAACCGATCTGGTCAGAGGCTTCAGAAAGAGAAGGGATTCGAGACAGCCCCGCGGATCCAAGCTCGTATCCCCTCGACCTCGGGACATCTTCACCATTAGGTCCATCACTGGCCACAACCATTCGACCCTCTCGATCACCATGAGGAATCCGAAGCCTCCCACGTGAACAGACTTCTTTACACCATTCCCCAGCTCCGCGACTGGCGGCTAGGGAATCAAAGCCGTCATGGCACCGTGGCCTCAGGATACTGACGCATTGCATTCGCCTGCTGCATCTTTTCCGGAGGTCATCGTTGCCCGCGCGATCCCGCCTTACGACCGCATCCCCAATGGTCTGACTGACCGGCAATGGACAATCATTCAATCTACGTCGCTAGCAGCCGCCGCCTTCAGCTTTGCATCCGTCACGCTCGCCTTCTATTGGTTTTCTCGCATGAGGCGAAGCTTCAGACATGAGTAAGTGGACTTCCCCCTCATGGTTCACCGCTTGATTTTCAAGTCACGAAAAACGTAATTACGGACAATCTCAGATCCAAGACTGGACCCCGTATTTGTTCTTTTGATGCAGGAATCTCTACTGACACTGAAAACCCCACTCAGTCTTATCATGCTGCTCATGTCGAGCGACATGCTCAAGTCCTTATGGTTCATCATATTTCCCATCGTCGACTTCAAGACTGGTTCGGTCGCATCAGAATCATCTTTCTGCCAAGCGAGCGGCTTCTTCCTCGCCGTCGGCATAGAGGCGTCTGACATTGCTGTTGTCCTCATCGCCCTCCACACCGCGATCTACATCTTCCGCCCGCGACACTCTGGACGCCAGAGCGGCCTCTATCCACATCGCCGTCTTGCGTTCAGCGCTTTTGCCCTCTTCCCGCTTCTGATGGCCTCTCTGGCCTTCATCAGCTGGCCCGGCTATGTGAACAATGGCGAGTACTGTTACTTACCAGTCCGTCCCGAGTGGCCGAGGCTCGTCCTCAGCTGGGTCCCCCGCTACATGATTCTTCTCACCATTGTCGCGCTGTATGCCTACATTTACATCTACGTCACGCTACGCATGCGGCGATTCGGTCGCCTCAGCGCCATGAGACGCGCGAGCGCAACACAAATGCCGGATGACGGACATTGGGCTCACATCCCCTCGGTGCCCGCTACCCCCACATCTCGTCGTGGATCCGAGACCTCGATGGAGGACGCAGACCGTCACCGTACCTCATCCACCGCCACCACGATGACGGCCGAGATTGAGCTCTTGCACAGTCGCCAAAAGATATCGTGGAACTGGCCGACGTACGGCGCTGACGACGACGGCCGAATCCCTGTACAGGAGGAGGTCCTTTCGCCTCGTGCCTTGGAACCCAGCGGCAGTCCCCTCTCAGCAACTTTTGGCCCCATCTCGCCACCCCCTCAGAGCTACCTTCGTCGCGACACCGTCGATTCGAGCCTGCCAGACCATCATTACCAACAACAAGCAAGTTTCAGCTCGCACTGGCAGCCACTAAATAGCCCGACAAGTGCCCGCGCCAAATCACTGGCCAACATTTGGTCAATACTCCGCCGAGGCACATCCCTTGACTCGGACCCCGAACACAACGCAACCCCCTTTCTCTTCCACCCGACCATGGACGGCACGGGTATGGCAAAAACACGCGACAAGATTCGCCGCCAACTGCGACTGCTTTTTGTATACCCGCTTGTGTACATCTTGATTTGGGCGGTCCCCTTTGTCGCGCACGTCATGCGCTGGGACAACCCGGAGGAATCCGGCCCCTTTGCGGTTGTCTTGTTATCGTTGGTGAGCCTTTCGATACAAGGCCTCGTGAATTCATGTCTGTTCTGCGCCGTCGAGAAGCCCTGGATCGATAGGAAGGCAAGGTACAGGAGAGCGCCGTCAAAGACGCGGCAAGATAAGGACGGAAACCGGTACCGGACCGGTCATCGGAGGATATCATCATATTAGCGTAGTCGTTTCTTCTTTTCTTTTCTTTTTGTTCTTTTCCTTTTTCTATCGCCCTTGATACCACATGAATTGAATGAACATTTTCTTGATTACTCGGAACTGGCCATTTCGATTTTTGCACATACGCAGCGTAAACAATTCGATCGATGCAGGGAGTCAGTCCTCCCGCCGGTGGCTTCAAGGCAAGGTCAGGTCGGTCGGCACCGCCCACCTGGGGATTCGGGAACGCTGTCGGCTCATTGACCCATACCGTCCGAAGCAGTGGATACACGCCCGGCGCCGGACATGCGTCGGGCTNCCCCCCCCCCCCCCCCCACATCAGCGCCGTTGGAGAACGGGGCCGAAGGCTCGCCCTGCGGATGGCGCCGCGGAGGTGCTCGCATGCGATAATGAAGAGACGGGCGTCGTCACCGGCGTGCGTGGTTGCCAACACGGGAGAACATGTGAGCTCCTGCTTGGCAAAGGGGACGGGTGAATTGATGCTCCCTCAACGGGGGGCCCCCCGGGGGGCATCTTTCTCCTCCACCCGCCCCCCCCATTTAGTCTTGGAGCAGTGGTGACGATACTTGTGCGTCGCGACACGAAGTGCATGCATGTCGCGGGAGGTTGGCTGAATGCAAAAACGGTCTATTTCGGGCGGTGTCCATTATCTAAATTTCTCATCCCCCTCTCCTCCTCTCTCTCTCTCTCTCTCTCTCTCTCTCTCTCTCTCTCTCTCTCTCTCTCTCTCTCTCTCTGTCCGTGTCCCCTCATGATGCACAACTTTCCGCAAAAGTCGGGAGAGTTGATGCCATGAAGAATGAAGATGGCGTGAAATCCGCGGGAGGGAAAAGAAATTGATGCGCATGCCATCCAATCCCCCCCAGCGTGTCTCGCCCCAAAACGCACGTACTTTTTGCGATCCATGCGTCTCTCTGCTGGGAGTTAATCAACGCGCCCCTTCTCCACGACGCGCGACTCCGTTGCTCAGGGGTGCACACCGTCCCTTTCTATCCAGCGCGCTGGAAATGTACCCAGTTCGTCGGAAATGTGCAAGAAACAGGAAAATAGCAAAAGAAAGAAAGAAAGAAGAAAAGAAACATTACATGGCAAGGATGGCTGTGGCCCTGGGCGCTCGTCCACGTTGGAAAGCGTCGGCATTTCATTCGTAATTGCTTCCGTGACGTTGCTGAGCTTGCCCGTCAGCCCGTACAACCTGTGTTATTCCTCCTTCGGAAATGATGAAAGAACCAGGTGTGAAGCCAGTGCCGAGTAGACGTGGGGTTTCCGTGTTCCCGATCGAACCGGTGCGACTAATACTAGTCGTTTTAGATCAAGTCGTCGTCTTCGTCATGGTCGTACTCCACCTCGTTGTCGGGGACAACGAGGTCTTCCAGATCCCCCTCCTCCTCGTCTGCGTCACTCCGAATGTCGTCTTCGTCTTCGTCATCCTCGTCATCATAGTCAGATACGACATGCATGACGCCGTCTCGCATCGTGACCCTGCCCAGGAGGCTGGCAATATCCTCCACTCCAATCTTGGGCACCCTGGTCATGTCATCCTGAAGGACCGCATCGATGTCAAGGATCTTGTGGACCTGCATTTGCAGCATTCGTTGTTCGATGGGCGTATGGACGATGAAGCGCACAAAGTGGGTTTCCTTGATCTGGCCGATGCGGAAGACGCGGGCAAACGCCTGCTGCTCTACGCCATGGTTCCACCAGAGCTCCATGAGGATGACTCGGTTTCCACGCGTGAGATTGAGACATTGCCCCCCTGCGCGCAGTGATACAATGAGGACCTTGACCTTGTCGCCGTTCTGGAACTCGTCGACGGCCTTGTTGCGCTGCTCCGTGTTCTGCTTGCCGCTGAGGTAGGCAAAGCAGATGCCTTCCGACTCCAGCAGGCGGCCAATGATCTTCATCACGACGTTGAACTGACTAAAGACTGGTAATGATTTTGTCAGGAGTTTGTTGGGAACAAATAATACGGATAAGAGCAAACGCACTGATGATCTTGTCGTCAGGAGCTTCCGCCTGCCATCTCAAGACGGTCTCCTTGAGTGCGGTCATCTTGGCACTGGGAGTGACAGGCAAATCGGGCCGCTTGTCGCTGAGCTGCAAGAACCGGATGGGCTTCTTGTCCTTTTTCTCGTCTTCCGTGTGTTGGAAACCAGTGTAGTCGAACCCCCGCGAGTACTCCCTTTCATCGACGTCGTTTCGCGGCATGCCGCCATCGTTTACGACCTCGTCGTCGTCGTCATGAAAGGCTTGATAGGACTTTGGGACGCCAATAATTCTGCGGCACTTGGGGCAATTTCTTCCCTTGTGGACTGTTAGCATGTGGGTTACAAAGTCCATTCCGGATACATCATTCCATACCTTCTGAGCTAAATGGGTCACTGCGCAGGTACCGCAAAAGATGCAGCCGCACTTGTTGTGTTAGTGACTCAATAGTTGCGTACCCAAGGTACGAGGATTGCACATGACTTACCCGTCCTTTGACTGGAACGACCGCCGGTTGAGCCTTGCATGCAACGCACACGGCAGTCTCGAGGTCCTTCAACCTTTCGAGATACTCTAGCTGCTTCGTCATGTCGAAGACCAAACCAAAGCTGCTCCGACCGAAAGGCTGAAGCGGTGGTTCCTCGTGTTCGGCGATTGGAGCTGCGTCGTCGTCGTCGCTGACTTTGTCCTCTTCGCCAGGAGTTCTGTAGGCCTGCGGAACCATGCCGTCCTCGTCTTCTTCCACTTCATCCTGGCTATTTACCTCGTCAGGATCACTGCCGATGGCCATCATGTTGTCGTTCTCCACAATGGTTTCTTGACCGTCCCTCGGTTGCGCCTCATTTTGGTCGCCGGAAAGTCGAATTCGGCTGTATTGTGCCTCCAAAACTTCCTTGCGTTCAATTTCCAGTCTGTCTTGTCTCCTTTTCTCTGCGGCTTCGATAACCTCATAGATACGTTGACTCGGTATGTGGTGCCTCCGAGTCCACGGTCCAATTTGGCTGTAGACGGTGGCACGACCCCTGAGCGCCTCCAGCCTCTCCTTGGTGACTTGCAAGTCTTTCAGAGAGAAATACTCTCCCATCATGCTCTCGAGCAAGTAAGGATGAGTTGCGGCCTGTCGAAGGCGGAGCAGCATGACCAGATAGCATCTGATTTGACTGGCAGCAGTGCCGTCTTCGAAATCATTGTTGAGCTTGCGTCTAAAGCATCTCTCCATCATACTGCCACGCGTCAGATTCACCAAAATTGTTCAAACAGGGCGCGTAAACCAATCTTACCGGAAGACCACCGTCTCTTCAGCAGACAGCTTCAGGTACTGGTGCGTGGGGTGCGTGTTCGGCAGATCCAAGATTGGCTGGCCAAGGAAGAAGTCACCTTGGGTCCTAGAAAGTTCGTCAGTTTCCGTCACTAAACCTCTAGCAATAGACTGCTACCTTCTGTACATGACTTCGTGTATAAGCCTATTGTGTTTCTTTCGACCTTTTTCCTACCAGGAGTCAGTAATCTCAACTGTCTAACGACGAACAGTGACCTTACGCCGTCTCGATACTCCCGAAGATAGTCAGCAAAGTCATCAATGCCATCGTATTTGATGAACTTCAAATATGAGAAGAATTCTGTTATATGTTAGCAAATTTCAGCAGAAGTGCCGAGACGGGAATCTTACCATTGCCACCGTTGATGAGGGGAGTTCCGCTCACCGCCCAACGGTGCTTGGCCTCCAGTTCATAGCACGCAAACGCCGCTTTGTTTCCCTCGCTGTCAGCACGACCAACAAACACGACATGAATTGAACTTACAGTGCGTCAAATGATTCTTGATGGAATGAGCCTCATCGAGAACAACTCGGTGCCACTCGATGCGGTGAAGGTCACCCGTATTCTCCTTCAACCACTCGTCATACTTCACTTGATCTGCGAGCTGGTTCCACTTCTCCTCTCTGTCCTTGACCGAAGGAATGCTATCTCTGAGCTGGTGGTAGCTTGCGAAACTTGCAAACAGTCAGTCCTATCAATCCAGCAAGTCTCCCGTGGTGGATGCAAGTGACTTACACAATGTTGAAGGATGCTAGGAGGTCAATATCCATCTTGTTGCCGGCCTTGAAGTGCACAATGTTTTTCGCAAATCCCTTGTCGCAGTGCTTTTTGACCTCAGACATCCACTGGCCAATCATTTGTCCCGACGGACAGATCACTAGTGTTGCTCCTTTACCGGCATCCTTGAGGCTCTCCGAGGCCTGGTTGCCCACGATGCAGGAAAGTGTCTCAATCGTCTTCCCAAGACCCATTGCGTCGGCCAAGATGCCCCCTCTTGGCATGTTTGGTGTTTCTCTCAACTCTCGACCTAGCATCCAAGCGCCGACAATGAGCTGGTGATTCATCATCGGGGTGTTCAGGCCCCTGACTTGCCATAAGCCGTTAATGCATCGAACGGCACGATAGCCCCAAGACTTTGTAGCCTCTGAAAGCTCAAGCTTCTGAAAGTTTAGAAGTTTAGGATCGAAGTACTCCGGCGCAGCTTCCCTCATCTGCTTCAACTGGTCATCCTTTTTAGTTGCCGTGATAGTCGGTGCAGCAGGCAAGTCACCCCGGTCTGCTCGGTCCTGGATGGCATCGCGCTGCTGGAACATGGCGTCGATATGACGTTCAATCTCTTCGTCATAAGGGTCGCTGTCGGTGCTCTTCGAACCCTTTGTTTTTCTGGCCTTGCTCGAGCTGCTGTTGTTGTAGATTCCCTTTCGCTTGAGGCCCTTGGCCTCTCTTTCTCGGTCATTCTCCTCTCTCCGTGCCCAATACTCTGCGGCGGTTTTGACACGAGGTTTTCTCTTCTGTTTCGGTTTCTTGTTGTTTTCTTGACCAGATGCTGGTTGACGATTATGGGAATCAGGTGAAACGTTGCTGGTGGAGGTCGTTGCGTTGCCGTTGGTGCGGGCCGAGTCTCGTGCTTGACCGAGCTGAGCGACGACCGATAGCAATTCGGAAAGTTCATCATTGCTCAAACCACCTTGTACTACTTTCAACTGGAGCTCATGACTCCTTGCCTCAAGTGCTTTTATGTCCAACTGGCTGCTCACAGCAGAAAGAACGGAATTGACAAGGTCCACAGGCTCCTTCTTGACCACGGGCTCGGTCTTGACCACGGACTCGGTCTGGATCACGGGCGCTTTCTCCGGCTCGTCAGTCAGATCAATGATGAACGAACGAGGACAAGACCATTGATTCCGAGCTTTAAAGGAGGCATCCGCCTGTTCGATGACCATGAAGTCGCTGTCATCCTCACTATCAGGTTCGGGCTTGACCTTTGTGATGTTGTTTGGAGACATGGAACCATCGATCTGTTCTCCTTCTGTAACAAAAAGCTCGCGCGACTCAGCAGACAGAGATGGGCGAGAAGCAGATTCAATGCCATCTGGCCCATGGTCGCTGCGCATCTGGTTGATCGTGTCTTCGACTGATTCATCGAACAGGTCAGCAACTTTAGCCTGGTTGTAATTTGCTCTCCTCCGGGTATTGACACCCCGCGACTCATCGGCATCCGACTCAACATCCTCCCCGGGAAAGGAAGGTCCGTTCGGCCGACGGACAGGTTTCTCTTGAGCATCGGCACCTGGAGGCAATGACATGGTGAGCGGGGGGTGTGCCGGCAGAGAGGCCAGTCTTCAGAGACAATGCTCGGGTGTTGCTAAGTGGTCACTTGAAGTGATTAGGTCAGTGATGAAAATTTACCAGTAGAAGTTAGAGAGGTGAGGAGAGAGAGGAAGAGAGTAACCAATATAGCCGGAATTGGAAGAAAATGGCTTGGAGGGAACTGGACGGGAGTAAAAAAGAAAACGGGGCAGCCAGGTGTGAGAGCTTTACTCCGAGGAGAGCAGAAATACTGACAGGAGAGGAAGGACTAGGAGGTATCGAAAGAAGCTGCCACGGAGGCAGGAGGATGAAGCCTTACGGACAATAAGACCCGTGAAGAGCAAAATCAGCGTCGAGTGAGAGGCGAGAAAAGGTAATGGCGGTAGATGACGGAAATTGATGAGATGGTAGGTAACGGAGGAGACGAGGGAGAGATAACTTAGAGTACGAAGAAAGGGGTACGAGAGAGTATGAAGAATGAGGCGTAGGACGGGCTGTTGTGTCAGAGTGGTTGAGTGCTCTCAGTCGCAAGAGGGAGAGAGTTGGTTGTGTGTGAAAAGAAAGAAGGGATGAGTGAGATCTCAGGCGCCGTGTTTTGTCTGCAGTATTCAAAAGGTAAGTGCGGAAAGGGTAGGTAGAGGCCAAAAACGGAGAGAGGAATAGGATGCGGACGCGAAGAAGGAGGCTACGTTGCAGATTAACGCGTGCCTTCTGTATCAAAATTCAGGTGGACATGCGAAAAAGGCGGCAGACGAGCCTTGGGGTCGAATTAATTGGTTTGGGACGAGTTGCCTCACAGCAGATGATGGAGTCCTTTTGGATGGGAAAATCTCAAAACGAGGACGACAAAATTGCCACATTAGGAAAAAAGCCACAAACTCGAGGTAGACGGCACGGAGTTGGTAGGTGAAAAGGCTGGTTGTCCAAGGCAATCGCTGGTCTACTTGGACTACATGAAGGGAAAAACAAACCAAGCAAGGACGCCTCATTCTCGGAGGAAACGCAGGAAACCACGGGCAATGTTGACGCCGTCATGCTCGATGTTTGCGCGGTTGATGGCGTCGGTAAACGTCTCGTCGTCAAAGACGCCCGCCTTGTGGCGGACGTTGAGGATTTCGCTGACGATGGGCCCCGTGAACTCCGGGTGGCCCTGGACCGTGATGAACTTCTTGGGCGAGTAGAAGCCCTGGACGGGGCACAGCTCCGTGTAGGCGAGGGACTCGGCGCCGGGCGGGTTCGCCGTGACGACGTCCCGGTGCATTTGGTGGATGCGCTGGAGTGTCTACGTTAGCTCTTTGTGCGATTGCCGCACGTAGACCGGGCACTAGGCAGAGGCAGAGGCGTCTTACCATCTTGTCCAGCTGAAAGATTTCTTTGCCCTTGGGCGTGAGATTGACGTCGACCACGGCCACCTCCCAGCCCAGGTCGCTTCGCTTGACCTCGACACCCAGCGCGCGGCCGACGATCTGGTGGCCGAAGCAGACGCCGATGATCCGTACACGGCCGCTGTCGATGCACCGCTTGGTGAAGTCGACGAGCTTCAGAATCCACGGGTCGTTGTCGAAGGAGTTGTGCTTGCTGCCGGAGATGAGGATGGCGTCGACCGAGTCCAGTTCTGGGTAGACGGCGTCATCGCCCACGGCGTGGTACACCGAGAGGTCGATGATGCTGTCGAGCGGCGCTGGCGGGTCGTCGGCGAGGGCGGCGGTGCGGAGGAGCGCTGTGAAGACGCCGCCGTAGCCGCCGTACTCGGCGTTGGTCTGCGGCTGCGGCGTGTCGGCCTCGAGGATTGCCAGGCGGATGCGGGGTAGTTGAGAGCCCATCTCGGGGTGCGATGTCTGTCTGGCGCTGGTGTCTGTGTTGGTGTTGGTGCTGGGGTATATGGTGTGATGGTATGCGATGAGTGAAGATGAGATCGGAGACGATATCGGAGTATGTACAATGAGGAGGATATGAACCGGTAGCAAGGCAAAAGTCACAAAGAATGAGTGAAAGAGGCCTCGTGACAAAGCAAAGCACAGCAACCTTGGAAGTGACAGGTGCNGGGGGGGGGGGGGGGGGCGCTCGCGGGTCGCGGTTGAGTCAGTTGCCCCGCGATTCAGGGCGCCGCCACCCACTGGCAGATGGCCGATAGCGGGGTGGACCGAACCGCGATAAGAGACCGCGCCTGCGACCGATAAGAAACCTCGGCCGATGCCATCTGTAAAGTCAATTGTAATTTGTCTTCTGTACCCCGTACCGCTCTGTGTCTATGCTGTGTGACTCTCCGACGTCATCCCACCAAACCCCTTCAGATTTCATCTATCCCCCCCGGCGCGCTTCTATATTGAGATACAATAATCCCGGCGGCAACCCGCATGTGTCTAATGCCCCTGTCCGTGCATGGTTAACCTATCAAACCACGTCCCCCAAGATATCCGCTCAAAACTTCCGATGCCCCCCAGGGTCTCCCTCGGCGCCTTTCTCGCCAACGCGAGATCGGCCCTGACCGCGCCCGCCGCCCAACGAGCAAGCCCCTTAACCCTCGTCGTGGGCAACGAATCCGCAGGTACGAGAGACGCCTCCAAAGCCTCGACTTGCGACGCACAACCAACGGCGGGAAAACGCTGACTCGCCCCCTTTCCCTTCTTCCCCCTTTCCTAAAGACCTCGACTCCCTCTGCTCCGCCGTTGTCTACGCCTACCTGCGCACCCACGCCCCGCCGCACACGCTGCACATCCCCATCTCGAACCTCCCCCGCGATGACCTCAAGTTGCGGCCCGAGATGACCGCCGCCCTGGCCCACGCCCGGCTGCGGCCGAGCGACCTCCTCACCCTCGACGAGCTCCCCGCCGACCTCGCCGCCGAGGACACGCGGTGGGTGCTCGTCGACCACAACGCCCTCACCGGCGACCTCGCGACCAAGTACGCCGGCAGCGTCGTCGGCTGCGTCGACCACCATGCCGAAGAGCACAAGGTACCCCGGGACACGGGCGACGAGCCGCGCGTCGTGGAGAAGTGTGGCAGCTGCTCGAGCCTGGTGGTGGGATACTGCCGCCCGGCCTGGGAGGAAGCCCTCGCCCGCCGGCCCAGGGACGGCGGGGAAGACGCGGACGCCGACGCGGACGTGGACGAGCACCTGGCCCGCCTCTCGCTGGCAGCCATCCTCATCGACACGACGAACCTCAAGTCCGCGGACAAGACCACCGACAGGGACGTCGCCGCCGTCTCGTTCCTCGAGGCGCTCACTCCCGCGCCGCCCTACGCGCGCGACGCCCTGTTCGACGAGATATCCGCCGTTAAGGAGGACATATCCTCGCTCGGCTTCCGCGACGTGTTCCGCAAGGACTACAAGCAGTGGGAGGACCGCCGCCAGCTCATGGGCATCTCGGCCGTCGTGCGAAACCTCGAGTACCTCGTCCTCAACAAGGCCGGCGGCGACCAGGGCGCGCTGCTAGACGCGTTCAGGGAGTGGGCCGGGGAGAAGGGGCTGGACATCGGGGTCATCATGACCACGGCGAACCCCGACGGCCGCTTCGAGAGGGACCTGTTCCTGTGGGCATTCAACGAGGCCGCTGTCGAGTCGTGCAAGGCCTTCTACGAGGGATACAAGGAGGAGCTCGGCCTGGAGACGTGGGGCGGCGGCCGGTTGGACGAGACGGCCGGGGGAGAGTGGAGGATGGCCTGGAGACAGAGGAACCTGTCCGCCTCGCGGAAGCAGGTCGCGCCCATGCTGCGCGAGGCCATCAAGGGCGGCGGCACGCGGTTGTGAGCCCTGACGGGAACGCAAAACACCCAGAACTATCTACCTGCCTTTCCATCTTGCACTTGAACCAAGTTCTGGGCCCCAGACACCGATTGACGACGTTACGACGGCGGTCATTCAAAGACTTATGAATCAAAAAGATTGCACAACTGAGCAGCTTCTGCTTCGGATGATGGGATGCAAAAACAGAGTCTCTTGCTTTGGTTTTTGTTTGCCCTTCCACCCGTCTCTTCGGACGATGGAGGACTACATTATGATACATGTGTTTTGTGCTTGCTTGTTTGTGTGGTGAGGTGGGAGGAGAAATCCCCCGCCTGCCGCCCATGCCAGCCCAGTTCCCTGCCCCCTATTTTCTATTTTTTTTTTTAAAAAAAAATCCCATCTATATTCATACACAGAACATCGTCTTGAAAACACATAGTGTGAAAGAGAAAGGCAGTCTTGTGGAGAAATTGTGTCCACCAGGCGCGGCCCAACTTGTCTTCTTTTCTTCCAAAGACGCCGCCCCAGGAGTCATCGGAAACGCCCTTTTTCACTCTCTTGATGCTAAGAAGAATAAGAAAAATAAAAGGACAAACGCCGTCGCAATATGCAATCCAGGAATTATCTTGTTCAAAGTAGCCCCTGCTGGCCAAACCCCACACGCCCCCTCCCTGCCTTCATCTCCACAACGTTTTTGCTTTTTCTGTTGGGTTTTCTCGCCAGAGAGTGAAGGAGGGAAAGAGACGGAGAGAGGGATGGAGAGACACGACCACACTCTAAGAGAAGAAGTACTCGCTCTCCTTCAGCCTCTGGACATCGAAGTCACCCTTCTCGGGGATGGCCGGGAAAGTCAGCGGGAGCCACACCTGGATGGCGCCGGTCTGTTTGTTCTTTTTCTTCTTCTGGTTGACGACGGATCGTTCGAAAAATGATGCCTTTGTGTTCTCCGTCACTCTCTTCATCCACTGGGCACCGGGCGACTCTTCCCGAGGGGCCTCCTCGGCCTCGGCCTCGGGCGCTTCCGCGGCGATCTCGTCATCGATGACCTCCTCAGACTCGCCAATCGCATCGTCGGCCAGGTCTAGGCCTTCCTTGTCGGAGATGGTACCGAGCCCGAGACCCTCCATGTCTTCCGGCTCGGCAAGGGACTCGTTGGCCGCCATCTCCTCAAAGATGCTGGCGGGCGTCACCATCTTCTTGCCCTCGGCGACCTGCTCCGGGTCGAGGGAACGGAGGAGCGTCTGTCTCTTGTATTCCGCGAGGAGCTCATCGCGAGTCGACATCTTGAACTTCTTGCGGAACGCCGTGATCTCCTTCTCCACGGGTGTGCCCTGGTTGATCTTGGCGAGGTAGATGGATCCGCGGTACCGGGCCTCAAACTCGGCAGCGAGACGCCCGACGACGTCCTCTTCGTGGATCCTGATAAAGGCGTCACGGAGAACACGGTTCATGGTGTTGACGTCGCAGGCGTGGGTCCAGAACGAGTCGTGGACGGCGGCGAAGTCGAGGCCGAGCTCGTGACACTCAAGAGCAGATAGCAGCATGTGCGTCGCGTCGAGGGAGTGGATAAAGTTGGGAGGGAATGCCTGAAGCTGCTTTCTACGGTGGACGGGATCGGAGCGTTCGGGAATATTCAGGGACAGTTCCTGAAGGCACGTCTTGATGGAACGGATGCCGCTCTTGCGGTACGGCTGTGCGATGGGCATGCGGAGGGGCGTGGTCCAAACGATGGTCGCGCGGAACTGGGCCAGGATATCGTCCGTCGTCGTCTTCTTGTCACCGGCCTTGGCCGTAGCGGACGACGAAGGCAGGATGTTGTCATTCTTGATCCGTTCCAGCTGCTCGGCGGAAAGGGCCCTGCAGACACGACCGCCAATCTCGCCGAGCCAGTACTGGATGTCGTGGGCGCCGCGGAACATGGACGAAAGGGCCTTGAACACCAGCGTGGCCACATAGGAGGAGGTGATGATGTTGTCAAAGCCAGACTCCTTGGGCAGGTCCGGGTACAGCGAATCGAGCTGTTTGCAGACCTGCTTCTTGGCGCCGGCAAAGGTGACGCCGTAGACGTTGGTCATGACGGTCTGCTTGACAACCTTTCTGGTGATCTTGTCGCGCAGGGCCACCGCGACCACGTTGCCCGACTCAGCGTCCTTGGCGATGTGTTCCTTGACAATATTGGCGACGGCTGAATAGACGTCGGCAGGCTTGTCGCCGGGCTCGAGGTTGACCTGCCGAGCACCCCACGAGTCACCGCCGAGGGCAGCGTAATGCTGGAGACCGTTGCAGGTACCGTCCTGGTGCACCGGGAGATGGGAAACGAACTTTGTGGGCTCCGGGGATTCGAGAGCGGCCTTGAGCTCGAAACAGGTCGCGAGGCACTGCCACGGGTCTTCGGCCTTGAGCCACCATCGGCTGCCGTCGAGGGGGTTGTTTGCCGAGTCCAAGATGTTGACGAGGTTGTCCATGGCGAACGACTCCCTCTCCTTGAGGCTAGCCTTGTCGAAACCGAAGACGTTGGCCAAGTGGACCTTGAGCCACTTGAGGCCCTCCTCACCCAGCTCTTTGCCGTTGGCAAAACGTAGGAGGGCTCGAACGTGGTCGGCACCCATGTGGTTGAGGTAGGTCGGCAAGGGATAGGCGCGGCCTCGGAAGTCGATGTTGTGGGGGAAGTAAAAGGTCTGGTTCCTGAAGGCCCGGGCGATTTCCAGCTGGAAGTTCATGAAGCAGCGGACCGAGTGCATACCGCCCCGTTCGTTTTCGGCCGCCCTGACTGCCCTGACCCAGGCTCTGTGCGCCAGCGGGTCGTTGCTCGCTTCGGGCTCGCGGGGTACGGGGATGTTGGGGTTCAACGCGGGCAGGTTTGCCAGCGCCTCGCCCGAGTTCCAGGCGGCGAGCATGACGTTGAGAACGGGGGTGTTGACGCGCCATGGCGTCTTGCCCAAGACGTCCAGGCCCTTGAATACCTGGTCCATGTCTCCGCGGGCGATGGCAGCCTCGCTGTACAGCTTCTGGTCCTTGTCGCCATGCTTGATGCGGACCAGATTGGCCCTACTCTCCAAAAAGCCGCCCTTGTCGAAGTCCTGCCACGGCTCGGGCTCGACAACCATGGGCAGGTGCTTGGCAAGATAGTCGCCCTGGGGCTCTCGCTTCATGATGTTGACCAGCTCCTTGTTCAACAGAATCATGCCGGTCCTCTTGCCCTTCCTGAGCTGGCTGACGTGGGAGAAGGCGGGCTGATACTGGCTGACCAAGGCCTTGGTCTCGGGGTGCTCCTTTACCACCTTGATCTTGGCCGTCTCGATGAGGGCCGAGACCAGCGCCGCGCCGAGCTTTGCCCGGACGACGACCGGCCATGGTTCGTTGGCCGCGGCGGGTTCACTGACCTGAGAAAAAAGGTTGTCTGTTACCTTGGCCGACCGATCGTTCTTCCGCGCGTTGATGGCCGTTGTCGACATGACCATCCGTCTGTGTTTCGGCTTTTGTGCGGTCATTTTTTGCGTCGCAGCTTGATCTCGAATATCCTCCTCGGCCATCCTCGCAAGATTGACAATGGCTGAGGAGAGGGGCATGCCTCGGTCAATGCCGGCAATGACGGTTGAACTCAGAGCGCCCAGGATGGTGACGGCAGCGAGACGGGTCGGGGTCGAGAGGCGCAGAAAAGGTCCGTAAATGCACCGATCGTAGTCTAGGGGACTCTTTTTCTCGGCGGTCTCGGCGGCTTCGATTGCAACCATTTCCTCCTTAAAGCGAGCCTCCAACGCGAGTTGCCAGTCGTAGAGTCGCGAATTCAGGGTCGCGTGCGAGACGGCTGTGTTAAGGCCCATCTTTTGCAGTGATTCATTCTCCTCGCGCCAACGATTCAAAGCGGCGTCGATGCAGTCGCGCTCGAGGCGAGCCTGGATTTCCCTCCGCTCGCGCAGGGGCAACGTCGAGATATCGAAGTTCTGGGGAATCTCGTCGAACAGACTCAGGGTGTGCTTCAGGGTCTTCAACCCAAAGCCCTTCTGGGGCGTGGCCAAGACTTCGGGCATAGACTGCGCCTGATCGGCTTCACCGGCCTTGCGGGGCAGTTCCCCGGGGGCAGAAGGCTCGGCGTGTGGTTCGGGTTGAACGACATTAGATGAGTCGGGTTGCGCTGGGGGGGCAATATTGTAATCCGGGAAGATGGCGGTTACGACAGCAAGGTCCTGGTCGCTGAGGATGTCCGCCATTGACAAGACGTGGAGACCGGCCTCCCCGGGAGCCAAGCTCATGTAGTGAGTGATCAAGGTATCGCGACCGGCAATGGAGCGCCCCGTGAGCAGCGAGGCCTTGACCATACAGGCGACGGTCTCGGCGGTCTGAGGTAGACGCTTGGAGCGGATGTTCAGCACATACCACTTGTGGAGGTTCTCTGCTTGTTTGCGGTCGGGATGCAGGCGCAACTGTTCGACAGAGGCGCGGAGGTATCGGTTATATAGGAAAATGAGCTCTTCGCCTGGCAAAAGATTGTAGAAGGCGATGCGCTTGAGGATCAGTTCGGCGCGGTCAACCTTTCCGACACGAAGACAAGCGTCGAAAACAGGTAGCATCTCGTCTAGATTTCCTGATACTCCCATTGTGTTCATTTTCCTACGAGGTATGTCGGCTTCTATGGGACCGTCGTCCACAACGAGGGGCGAAGAGGGATCGAACGGTCGCAGTTCATGGATGCTTTGGCGGGTCGAGCCGTTGCCGGACGGCGGCAAGATGGAGCTGGCGAGTGCATCATACGTGGAGCTGTCGGTTGGTTGGTGTTCGTCGACGCTGGTGGCGATGTTTCGTCCAGCACTGAGACTGGTCCTCGTAGTCGTAGGACGAGCTGATTGCTGCCGAGTGCTGAAGCAACGAGCGGGTCGTTGGCTCGCAGCGATTGCGGTCAGAGGGAATCGGAGTGTCGGGCGGAGGGGTCGAAACACGGCTGCGTGGTGGAGGGAAAGGCTTCTCCGGCCGTTCCTGAGAAGCATCTTGTGGAAAGGCCCACGCGACCGGACGGCGCAGACCGAAGGAGTGAGTGGCGATGTCGTCGTTTTGGTCGAGATTCGCTCGACAGCGCCAGGTCTGTTGTGTGCCTAGCAGAAGTACCGGGGCATTAAAGTATTGTAGAAATGTGTATAAAAGAACGTAGACTATATTATAGAGTGTACAGAGAAAGAACTCGCTGCGATCCGATGCCAGAGTTCGAGCACATGCAACTTTTTCTTCTGCTCTCCGGGNNGGGAGAGAGGGAGGTGGAGAGTTGCCTGATAACGGGGGAGGAAGAGGAAGATTGGAGCTTGTCGATAGGAGGTGCAAGCTATCAGAAATTTTGGCATTGTAATTTTTTTTCTTTTCTTTTTTCCCCCCTTCTTCTTCTCCTTCCCTGCCTGACTCGGGGCGGGTCAATCGGCCCCACTCGGCCGGGATGGAGTGGCCAACGGCGTTTGACGGAATATTCTCTGTCCATTCAAAAAGGGGCCTGTGGGGCTAGCGACCAATCAAGCACGTTCTCGGTGCTCATTCGCCACAGCGCTCTCCCTTCTTTTTCGCGTCCGTCTCAGAGCCGACAGCGACGGTACGTACTCTCTGCTTGCAACGCACAACGGATACTTGAGCTACGTACCTGTGAGCAGCGGGCGTAACATGACTTGGGAGGTAGAAACTAAGAAAGGGGAGTGTTGGTGGTATCCAATTGAGCCGTCAATGGTTCTCGTTGACGCTCTGTTCAACTTGGAGGTATTTAAGTAGGCACCTTCGCAAAGGTAATGTGTAAGCAGGCGGCGCGGTGGCGGAACATTTCCCACCGAAAGGATGATATTATGTAAGCAGTTTTTTTCCCGACCCTGAGCACGTCCCTTGGCGTCACCTCTTACCTGAGCTCTGCGAATACTTCGCTGGGAGGTGGATGAGAATTTTGGCCCTGACCAAAACCAAGCTCAAGACGCGCTGCCGCCACTTCACCCCCAAGATGGCCTCGAGACCAGCCCTCGCAGCCCTCGGCTGCTTGCAGTGCCGCAATCAAGTTCTGAGAGCCATTGCCTCCACCAATGCGGCCACCTTTCTCCGGGCTCCCGTCGCCGCGACCACTGCAGCTGCTCTGCGGCCTCGCAACAACCTACACAGAGCCTTCTCGACTCTGCCCCCCGACACCAACCCCCGAGCGACAGACGAAGCGACTCCTCAGACACTGGAGCAACCCGTGTCCAAAGGCGCCGAGCAGCCCGCGGAACAGGCTGCAGAACCGCCCGCCGAAGAAACAGCGAGCGAGAAGGAAGAGACGCCGTGGTTCTTACAGGTCGACCCCCCCACCCACGCGCCTACCCAGCAAGCCTCGCCGTTGCCCGAGCTGCCAGACTCTCCGCCGCCGATACTCGAGCCGCTGCTGAAGTACGTCTACGAGGAAATGGGGCTCGACGATCTCTCGCTCCTTGACTTGCGCGCACTCGACCCGCCCCCTGCCTTGGGGCCGAACCTCCTCATGCTCTTCGCCACGGCGCGAAGTGAACGCCATCTGCACGTCTCGTCGTCGCGCTTGGTGAAGTGGCTTCGCCATCACCACCGGATTGAGGCCAACGCCGATGGACTCATTGGCCCCGGCGAGCTCAAGACGAAGCTGCGGAGAATGCGGAGGAAAGCGAAGCTTCTGGGCACCGGCGCTACGTCTGCCACGGGCGGCGACGACGGCATTTCTACCGGATGGATCTGTGTCAATCTCGGAACCACCGGGTCGGCCTATAGCGAATCTGCCCGCTTCGATGCACAAGGAAACATGTCGGGTTTCGGTGGGCCCGTCAGCGGCTCGACCGTTGTCGTCCAGGTCATGACCGAGTCCCGCCGGAACGAGCTGGACCTCGAACGTCTATGGAGCCAGCAGCTTATCCGGAGCCAGGCCCAGGAGCGCAAGGTCGCGGAGGAGACCTCTGAGTACCACAACCGCTTTGGCAGGCTGCCTACCACGGCCGATGTTCGCGCCCGCAAACCCAACTACACCAAACGCACCCAGGCGAGAGGCTTCTCTACCCTCCCCCCCCGGCCGACGGAAGCCGCTCAACAGGCGGCCGCCGAGGCGGCCGGTGCAGGTATTACTCCTTCAGCAGACCCGAACTCCGTCGCAGACCCGCTGAACAAAACTCGCCAGCGCGTTAACCAGATCCGGTGGGACGGGGCACAGGTCAGCCTCCCCGAGTGCTTGGATCTTCTGAGGGCCATCTTCCGCACCCCGGCGGCGTCGGATGCCCACGCTCAGAGCCAGGCCGATCTCGCCACGGAAGTCATCACGACGATGCACGAGCGCGGCATGCCCATCATGGACCACGAGATGCTCATCACCATGATCGAGGCGATAGCAGCCTCTGGCGCGCAGGCCGAGAAGATTCGCAGCATCCAGTCGAATCTGGAAATGGTGATGCTCCAGGGGACGCAGTCCTCCCCCACCGAGGCCCAGCTCGTCCGTCTGCTCAAGGCGTACGCATCCCAGGGCAACTGGGAGCAGTTTTGGGAGACGTGGAGCGTGCCCGCCCGCTACAGCCAGCGCCGAGGGCCGATGATGTACAGGGAAGTGTTTGCGCTTTCTTCGCACACCCGCAGCAAGGCCAGATGCATCGAGACCCTGAGGAAGTGCGTACAGGAGATGAGGCTGGAGCAGCCACCGGTACTGCCCGACAACACTGTGTGGCCCGACCTGAAGGCATGCATCTGGATTGCCGACCCCGACGCGGAACACATCAGGGAGCACATGGTGTCCCGAGGCGCCCAGTCCACCGAGAGCCACAAGGCGGCCAACACGGAGTTTGTTAGGATGCTGAAAGAGCTCGAAGCTGTCCGCCAGAGCATCTGAGTCTTATCTCGGCGCACATCCGTCTTTTGGAATCCGACAATGATGGCCGTCGAGGAATGACGGCCGTGGGGAGAAAGAAGATCTTGGAGAGACAAGGAGATCTGGGCGAGATCAGCCGTCGGGTGCCAAAAAGGGCATCTCGGCCGTTGACTGGCTTCGGCGCTCACCGATGCTCACCGATGCTCACCGACTGCGAGGCGGCTTGGTCCCTTGATATTGCAGCAGCAATACCCCCAACCACCGGAGACTCGACGATAAGAGCCTTTGTAAAGGTCTTGACAACCCTGTACAAACAACAAACCCACTGTTGTAATTATCTGTACCATACGCAAAATAAGCACAAAAAATACCATCGTCCGTCGACCTGAAGACGAAGCGAGAACCATTCCACTTTTCCGGGGCTATCTACACTTTTTTTCTTTCTCTCTCGCAGACCCTGCGCTTACGCTTACCTATGTTTCCAGAACGTGTGAAGCTTCCCATGGTTGTGACGGCAAAGAAACCCTCGACTATGTCTTTTCTGACCTTCCTCTTTGGGAAAGGCTCCGGCTTATCACTCGGGACGCAAGATTGTGGGGGGAATGGGAGGTAAAGATGGCCTCCCTCGGCACTGCTGCTGCAGGTGGAATTCAACCTCATGCAACCGAATCTTCTGCCGCAGATCTTGGACATTTTGTGTCTGAAGAATCTGTTGAACCCGGCGAGAGGGTTGGTGGTTTGGCCAAGCCGGCGTGTGATACTCTGCCCAGCTTTCCCTCTAATACCCCGGTCATCGGACGGCTGCACCCGGATCTTGGTCCGGCTTCTCGTTATCACCGCCGCTCAACCCCCTCCCCGGGTTTCCGGAAACCCGGCACCCAGGCCTCCATTGATTGTGAGTTAGTGCGACGCTGGATATATTGTTGTCCAATGGCGCCTTCATTTGACTCCTCCGCAGTCGGATCGCTCGCCGAGTCCATATTAGCCCGGTACTTATGTGAAGCTGGCGATGCCCGAAGAAGCAGGAGGCGACGATGGCCAACCTCGCCGTGACACCAGTGATGGCTCGACCTTTGCCTGGTCAACATGATGGCCCTTGTTCCCACAGATTACCGCCTTCATGGGAACTCCACTCGCGATGTAGCAGTCCGTCCATCGGCACCTGGTCTTGGCCACCCACTCATGGACTGGAGGACCTATTCACCCCCCTCCCGACTGCTACATAACTTGCATCGTCCCGCTGCTGTGACGGTTTTTCCTCTTCTCTCCCGCATGCCAAGGACTATCTCCCGCTTGCCAAGGACCATCTCCCGCCCCTTCGCAGCCCCTCTTCCCCGCTTCCCTCTCGTCCCTCTCGTTCTTCCCGTCCTTCCCATCTCCCTCGCCGTAGCACAAGGGTAGCAACCCCCTCCGCCATGGCCCGCCTCGTCTTCCTCACACTCCTGGCATCTGCCTTGCCCGGAGCCCTCGCCTGGGGCTCCATGGGCCACGCAACTATCGCCTACATCGCCACCAACTTCGTCGCCCCCGAGACGAAGACGTACATGCAGCAGCTCCTCGGCGACACGACGGACGACTACCTCGCCAAGGTCGCCAGCTGGGCCGACTCGTACCGCTACACGACCGAGGGCGCCTTCACCTCGACCTTCCACTTCATCGACGCGCGCGACGACCCGCCGCACTCGTGCGGCATCGACCTCGAGCGCGACTGCGGGCCCACGGGCTGCATCGTCTCGGCTCACGCCAACTACACCCAGCGCCTGCTGCTCAGGCCGGCGCTCGACCTCAAGCAGCGCCAGATCGCCGCCAAGATGGTCATCCACTTCACCGGCGACATCGGCCAGCCGCTGCACTGCGAGAACTTCGAGGTCGGCGGCAACGGCATCCCCGTCGAGTTCAACGGCACCGACACCAACCTGCACGCCGCCTGGGACACCAACATCCCGCTGTCCATCAGCGGCACCGGCAGCGTCCTCGCCGTCGCCAAGGCGTGGGCGTCGAAGCTCAGCTCGGCCATCTCCTCGGGCGAATTCCGCACCGCCGCCCACTCCTGGGTCCAGGGCCTCAGCCTCGAGGACCCGGAGGCCACGGCGCTGTCGTGGGCGGCCGAGAGCAACAAGTTCGTGTGCACCGTCGTGCTGCCCGACGGCCGCGAGGCGGTCGAGGGCCACGACATCAGCGGCGCTTACACGACCAACGCGCAGCCGACGGTGAGCTTGCAGGTCGCCAAGCAGGGTTACCGGCTTGCCAAGTGGCTGGATGCCATCGTTGCCGAGCTGGCATAGCCTTGGAGACCCATTGCATGGCGGAGGGAATATCGTCCAAGTAGACCGTCGCTTCAGGAGGGTGTTCCTGAGCCAGCGGAGACGGTCCAACTGAGACGGTTCAGTTGACGATACAACGAACAATAACACGTTGACGCTCCAGTCGGCAAACAACTATTGCCCTTTGTTGAACAATTGCCTGTGGTGACAAAGGAATGATTATGAGCCGAGCAGACTCCCTGTGCTGAGGGGTCACCCTCTTCCAAGGCGAGAGCACGAACTTTGATGATGTCCCCGAATAGACCTCTCTGTAACCATCAATATGATACACGAGAAACATAAACAGCTGTTGATGTAGATTACCCGTTGGCACTGATCAAAGTGAAGAACGCCGCTTGTATCCCCGAATTCAGTACTGGGATTGTAGAAAGACCCCACAACAGATCGAGTGCCATGGTTCCGCAGGATTGACCAAAACCAGATCGAACGTCCTCAACAACTGGGGAGGGGGGAGGTTTTATTAGAGGATATCCTGAGTGACAAGACTGTCGAAAGCGGCGCGGTGACTAACCTCGACAAAGACTTTGTTCGGCTCCATCAGAGCCACGTTTCGGCCCAGGCAGTGCCATCGGCCGTGGCCGAAGACGAGTTCCAACGTGCTCTCCATTCCTCTCAGCTTCTCTGTGTCGACCTCGAGCCACCGCTCCGGTCGAAAGAAATGNCCCCCCCCCCCCCCCCAGACGTCCGGTCTGCGGAAGATGCCCCACGCACAGCACCCTATCCTGGTGCCTTCGGGCAAGCGGACGCCCTTGAAAGCGTCACCGGCTCCTCCGTCGGACACTTCTGTTCGACATCTGGCCTACGACCGGCCGCCGGCGGGAATATCCGACTCGGCTTCGGCTTGGGTGAAGCCCCCCGGGCGACAAAAGACCCGAGCATGTCTTTCCGAATCTTCTTTTCGGGCCCGAAACGCGTAGCCGCGACTCGCTTGGCGATGTTGAATTTTGCCAAGAGGGCTTTTTGTGAGCGACTTGAACTTCCATGAGGCTCAGAGGGGCACATCGAGGTGGCAAGAGGTCGACATGACTTTGGACGCGGAATTTGCGTACCCCATGCATGATCTTTCCGACGCCGATACTATCATCCTCTGAGGGCATCATCCTCCGGAACAAGGGCGGCGAGAGGAGCGTCAGCAGCCACGGCAACACACTGGTCATGATGATGGTCGGCATGCTCTGCCTGCATCGTCTTGATGTATCATGTACCCGTGCACATCCGAGTCGGTCTCCAAGTCCCCGAACGGCTCCCCAAAGGCGATGTCCGAGATGGCGTCGAGCGTGAAGTACTGTGCTTTGAGCCCAAAGTCGAAAGGCTCGTCCCGGCAAACGTACTTTTCGAGCACGCCGACGAGCCGCACGACGTTCTGGTCGATCTGGGCCACGAGGTCCGCGATCTCTTTGCCGGGGTACTGTAGCTTCTGACTTCAGCTGTGTGATACTAGAAGGGGTTCTTCGAAGCTGGCTCTGGGTTTTCCTTACACCTGCGGCCATCTTTGACTGAAGTTTGTGATGCGAGCCTTCGTCTCTCGTCGACAGCACGTTTATCCTTTCCGGACTTGAGCCGCACTCCATCGTACCAATTAAACCGCTTGTACTTAGGTCGACCGCACGTGGAGCATGTGCTTCATCAGGTCCGGGTCGCTGGTGGTGAGATCGTTCGGCCCGACGCGGACGATGGGCCCTGTTCAGCGGGAAGATTTGAAAACCGGTCAGTCATTCACAGGGGCGTCAAGGAGTTTGAGGACGAAACTAGGGTTGAAGTGTGAAAAGCCTAATACTGTACTTCTTGCAAGCCTTGTAGAAGTTAAGATGCGATGTGCCGCCACCGATCGCTTGGATGAACCGCCACTTGGGGAAGCCGGCGGACGGAGGCCCTTGGATGTGTCGCAGCCGCAGGTGCTGGCGGACGGTTGACACGACGCCGTACGCGAATAAGCACCAAAACCGCGACTGCGACACTCGCGCATGCAGAGTAAGCCTGACCCATGGTCATCTTGGGTATGGCGGACGACCGATCCGCGTGCAAAGGTGGAATGAAGCATGGACAAGAAATCAGGGCCTTCGGGTTACAAGAAAGAAGAGAAGAAAGAAAAAAAAAAACTCAAAATAAATTCTGAGACGGACTCCCCTCGTTTTCCTGCCATATTCCTTCACCAAAGCCGTAGAGTCCTGATAGGGGCATACGGGCTCGCGGGATGAGCTGCTTAGGCTTGCAACCTCATGACACCGTCACCATCTATTCACCTACTACTACCTTCCTCAACCAAGACTGTCTATGGATAACGCACTCGCGATGGTTCCCGACTGAAGGATCCTCGGGCAATAAACACGGCAGACGCGGAAAAGGTAGCTTTTGGGCACAGAGCAGGATCCGGCATGACGGAGTTGCGATCCAATGAGGCATTTGCTGTGCTGAGAACACACACACACACACACACACACACACATACACAGACGCACGCCAGACGTCACATATTTTGGGCCTCATCTGCTGTCTGCTCGGCAGAAACAAGGCAGCAAGGTTGTCACTATCAAAGCCTTTGTCAGGATCAACCCTTGAATCTGCAGACTCTGACTGAGTCGCCACGCACGGTTTCCGAGGAGCTCGTGACCCCGAGGAGACCACATATGTCTTTCTTTCGACCTGGAGACTCGCAATTCTCGATTGTATTATTCTTCCTACGTTTGTTCTCAACGTTTTCTTTGAGCCACGGCCGTTTCATCACCCTCCGCCCGCCATCCGGTCCCCCCGCCCCCCCCCGAACAGCTCAGCATGGCGGACCCGACCCCGGCGAACGCCGATCCGCTCGAAGCAGACGTCAGTTGCGCAGAAAGAGGCCCGCAAGACGCCCGTGGAAGCTCACCGCAGTCGCAGAACGCAAACGAAAACGGCGCCGACGATGATGCGGATTCCGCCATGGGAGTCGTGAGTCGAACCTCGGTCTGATTAGGGGGGAAGGGGGCTCGACCAGGATCTTTTTGCCAAGTTCCTAACGAGCGAAACCCCTACTAGACCTCCAGCATCACCTGTGCACACTCACCTTTGATGGGAAGCTATTTCTCTGTCAGGCAGGCTGGGATAAGCCGCTTTGCCGAGTTCTCGACGCCGGCACCGGCACTGGCATCTGGGCCATGGATTTTGGTGAATTACAACACCCTTCAACCCCGGTTTCCCGGGCAAACGGGTTGAACCGACTGACACTTTCTTCCGTCTACAGCCGACGACCACCCAGAGACGCTGGTAGGGCTGGGAAAAGCGCCCGGGAATATCCAGGACTGACAAAACCTCCTCCAGGTTACCGGCGTTGACCTCAGCCCGATCCAGCCATCATTGTAAGGCTTCCGAGCAAAAGTGTCTTGTTCACGACTGAAATTCCACANCCCCCCCCCAGTGTCCCGCCGAATGTGACGTTCTACATCGACGACCTGGAAGACGACTGGACGTACTCCTACAAGTTCGACTTGGTCTATGGCCGAATGCTCACGGGCTCGATCGCCGACTGGCCGAGGTTCATCCGCCAAAGCTACAAGTACGTTTCACAGGCCCATAAACATGAACAACGAAAGCGCACATTCCGAAAGGCGCTGATATGGGTCGATTTTTTTTTTTTTCCAGATTTCTCGAACCAGGGGGGTGGATCGAGCTGACGGACATCCTGCTCGACCCGCAGAGCGACGACGGCACCGTCGGCCCGGACTGCGCCGTCCGGGGGTGGGCGGCGCACATGCGCGAGGCGGCGGCGATATGGAAGCGGCCGCTGGACAGCTGCAGGTTCTACAGGCGGCAGCTGGCGGACGCGGGCTTCACCAACGTCACGGAGAGCATCTACAAGTGGCCCTCCAACCCGTGGCCGAAGGACGGCAAGTTCAAGGAGCTAGGTGAGCGGTTGTTTTTTTTTTTCCTTTTTGCGCTGGACGACTCATGCCCGGGCACCCGTAGAGCGGCCC
>NWBT01000041.1:1146950-1163140 GCA_003386485.1 Colletotrichum lentis | reverse complement strand
TTTTTTTTTTTTGTTTTTTTTTTTTTTTTTTACGAAACAAAGTCGGAAAAATTTAGAGCCACTCCACTTCAGTGCGTCTCGGCAACCTTGAGGGCGGCCATCGGGAGACTTACCAGAGAACGGGGGAATCTGCGGGAGACGTCGGTGACGTATCCGGCGCCGGGGCGGAAGACGCGATAATACAATATCAAGGGGTCGATCAAGGCCAAGTACTACAGACCGAGAGATGTCGTGACCGAGGTGAAGGTGTCCACACAACAACAGTCACACAATGACCATGAGTGGCATCGACCGAGTAGAGGCGCTGATGAACAAACCAACAAGACGCAGGGCCCCCCTGGTGATGACGATTATGTGAAGAGGAAGAAGAAGGGAAGAAGAGAGAGAGAGAGAGAGAGAGAGATGAATCCGCCTGCAGGAGGGACAACTCGGACAAGACAGGCAGGTTACACTGGCCGCCTTTTTGACTTTTTGCACGACCAACACCAGCTTTTTATCATTCCATGGGCATGAACTGAGCCTCCTAGATGCAGGGCCGTCCAATCATGGTGCGCACCGCCCGCCCTTCTCCGGTCGTCCTTGGTGCACATCGGAGCCATTTCGGGGGGGGGGACGGCCGACCTGTGGATAGGTAACTCACATGCGCTAGCCTGTGCTAGTGAGAGAGGGTGGGAGTGGGAGTGGGAGTGAGTGAGAGATGGAGAGAGAGAGAGAGAGAGAGAGAGAGTATCCTGAGAAAACCCATCGCCGGGCTAGCTCCTCTAGGGGTCATGTCATGGTGGGTGTGGTGGTGTCACTGGCTGGTTAATTACTCACTCACTCACTGGTGCGTGGTCGGGGGATCAGGCCTGCAGTGAAGCGGAAGAAAACCCCTAAACCATCCGAATTTTCTCTCTCTCTCTCTCTCTCTCTCTCTTTTTTTTTTTTATCAGATCCATCTTATCTGATCCTAGCGCCGACGCCTCTGGCCTTGAACCGCCGGCGCCGGCCCGCCCGATACCACAAGCGGTTAATACGTCTCCTTGTGGCGTGCTTCCAAGCTTTCGTTCCCCCCAACCAGCCTTGTCTTGTCCGGCTGTCCTCCTCGGAACTACTGGTACACTCACTCGCACACTATCACTCGCTGTATGTGTGCTGTGCCGTTCTCTCTCTCTCTCTCTCACAGGGACCACAGCGAGACACAGATACAAATCGGTCTCAGAGACAGACTACTATGCCCATATACATATACACATATCCCCTCATCCAACCTCAAGTCTACAAGACACAACAGCCTCTCCAGTTCGGTAAGTGATCCCCGCACAGAACAGCATCTTCTGATAATCAAGTCTTTTAGGTACTAATACGGATAGTAGGAGGGCAAACCTCGTAACGATCCACCCATCCGACCCCTGCCACCTGGTCTTCCCTCCCAGCCTGTCTCCGCATGCTCCCCCGACTGGGGCCCAGGGACGGCGTGGCCAAGCGACCTCGGCATCGGTCAACCCGGTTCGCCTCGACGAATTCGACAAATGGCCGCCGTCAGCGTCAGCGCCACCGACCAAGAAACATGGCGGAACCCCGGCGGTCGGACGAGGTCGATTCTTCTCCGCCGCAAAAAAAAAAAAAAAAAAAAAAAAAATGGGCTCACGTCGGCCGTCTGGACTCGTACCTCGCCATGGACAGTAATTTCTCGTTCTCGCGCGACCTCGAGACTAAATGCCCGCCTGATTGCCGTCCTGCGCTAGCCTATATAGCAGCTTGTATTTAATTAACACATGGAGGGGAAAAACAAAACAAAAAAGTAGGGTTGCTGCTACGGCAGAGAAGAACAGTCGTCTACAGTGCATCTGTACTCGCACCAGCTCTCTCAAAGAGCCTGCGTGCCCAGGGTCCCTCCCGCCTCGGTGGCCGAGGTCCCCCAGCGACCGATCTGTGTGGATATCAAAACCAGAGTGTCGGGACTGCTTATGCCTGCTTGTCCTCTCGTCGGTTCTCCCTGGGGCTTGCGTTGTGTCTTTGAGGAGCCCTCCCCTCCCGCTCCCATCTTCAACACCAGAGTGACGTCCTCTTCCGACCGGGTTTGGCCATGCTCATATATTTGGAGTCCGGGAATTGTCTGGATAAGATCAGGGGGGGGGGTTCGAGAGTGATAGGGCCGGGAAACTCACCAGCCAGTGGCGGACAACGCGTGGGCCAGATAATAGTAAATGCCATCCAACAGGCACGTCGGGTCGGGGGAATCAAGACGTTGTCCTGTCACAGGATGCTTTGGCTGTTCGATAATACACGGACTATTGAGACGCGTTTTCGAGTGACCTCCCAGCAGCCGAGCTCAACACGAAAACACGAAACGCGTGGTATTAGCAAAAAACACAAACATCATCATTGTGCTTGAACACGACAAATGATTCAACTCCCAAGGAAACGGAGCATAGCCATAGATTAATTAGTTCTCGGCCAAGCTCTCGGCGCTCTCCAATCCAGATACCAACGGATGGATCCGTGAAATGAAAAAAATCGAGGCGCGTCCAGGAAGTCCTGAACATTGATCGAAGCCTCCGATAGCCCTTGCTTCGACTGCACCTTGCCAATGTGTACCTAGTAATAATACGCCGCTCTCCCCTCTGCAGTTCAGCCTCATGCTCTTCGATCCGGGCGACACAACGCTACGAGCTTGCCCCCTCCACGCTGTCTGTTAGCTTGGGACTCGGACGGACTCTGCCTTTCTCGTGCTCATACCTCTCTCTGATGGATGATTCGTTTCTTGAGCAAGTGGCCAAAGATGACACCTCAGGAGCAGTCAGTCTCACAGCCCCCCCCCTAGAAGTAAACGTGGGCTACTATGTTCAAGACCCATCTCCGTTACAGCAGCTGCTTGGTCCATGGCAGAAAGGCTCGTTTCTTCACGTATAACTAGATACAGCCAGTCCTTCACATCAAACATATGTGCCTAAATTCCAACTGGTCAACAACCACTACCTCGTGTTATATTGTGTTAGGGTTTGGCAGTTACTTGCACCTGCCGCCTGGGACACTCGTCTTGTTGTGGAGATGAAGCCGAGGTGAAGCCATTCAGACTACGCTTCGCACCATATTCCGTCTTCACCCTAAGCTCTCGCCATCTCGTCTCTTGTGCCAAAAAAAAGGGCATCTCGCTTCCTCGAGCCGTCGTATTCATCCCCCCCCCCCCCCCCCCCCNCACAACACAAGGGCACGCACAAAACGCCTTCCTTCCCATATCCAAACAAAACCCTAATACTTTTCTTCCAAATTCCCATCTCGGACGGTCTCCCTCCCTCTCATCCTCGAAAATATCTTCTTTTCCTCTACAAACCACAAACGTCTGAACCGCCAAGACGATCTCAAGTTCCGAACCGAACCTCTACCACCTCAACCACTTCAACCTCTTCAACCCCCCTGAACCCCTGAACCAGAAACAAGTCTGAACAGTCTGAACTCCCCTGAATCCCCTCAACCCCCTGAACCACCTTGAACCACCTGATCGTTGCGACGAACGCCGCAACAAGTTCGAGATGAACCAATTCACCCAGCCGCGAGACGTCCTCCTTCGGGCGACCGTCTTCGACCCCGACGACGACTTGGAGCTCGTCTACAAGTCGTCGCCCAGCCTGGCCAACGCGGACAACATCGGCCGTTGCGACAACGAGAGCCTGTCCTTCGTCGCCCGCCTCCACCTCCTCGACCACATGTACAGCTACGTCGAGGTCGAGGTCCACCAGCACGGCGTCGGCCTGGACGACACCCGCGTCGCCACCATGACCGTTCACCTGGCGCGCCTCACCAGCTTCCACGCCGTGGCTCTGAACGTCGACCGCACCAACGCGGCGCTGCGGGCCCACTTCCATCCGCAGGCGAACCCCTCCATCCCGTCCATGAAGACCAGGCTCGAGGCCGAGCAGGTCTTCATCGACATCAACGACCACACCCTCACGGCCCTCGGCAACGCCAGCGCCGCGGCCCGCGCCGACCTCGAGCAGCTCCGAAAGGTCATCAACGGCGCGCGCGACGGCGAGCCCGTCACCCTGGCCTTCTACACCGCCAAGCAGGGCAACGACCACGCCGGCGTCTTCCGGTCCCGCTTCGCCCGGCACAGGACCGCGGACCAGACCGACGTCATCCCCCAGTGGTCTCTGTGGTTCTGGTACGGCGACACGACCGACCCCGTCTTCAACCAGTTCGTCGAGCTCTCCCGTCTCTATCGAAGCTACAACCTGCACGACTTCCTCTGGCCGCACCAGCACCAGGCCGTCACTCGCTTTGTCGACTTTGCCCACTACCAGGTCATCATCGGCACCGGAGCCGTCTACGAGCACCTGGAGCTGGCCGGCGAGTATCGGCGTTTCTCCAGGGTCGAGCACGCCGCCGCCGCCTTCGCCAACGGCCGCACCGGCGAGACTTTCCTCCTCCGTCTGACCGTCGCGGACGCCGCCCAGCGCGACCTCCTCCCCGCCCTCAACGAGGACTGCAGCGTCCTGCTGCGCGGCACCGCCTTCGAGGCGTCTCTCCCCGTCATCCGAACGTCGGATGACCCCCTCTGGTGGCCGGCCAAGCGTTGCGACGCCCCTCGCGGCCGCCACCTCTCCCAGCAGCAGCAGCAGCAGCAGCAGCAGCAGCAGCAGCAGCAGCAGCCCGCCGACGCTGACGCTGACGCTGCCTTTTTCGTGGTCACCATCCCGTCCGCCTTCCGCGGCAAGCCGACCCTCCTCGCCGCGCCCCCCGGCCGCCTGCGCGCCAGCGTCCGCAAGCAGCACTTTGACAAGAAGGTGCTCAAGGCCGACATCGCGGCCCTGGCCGCGCTCGTCCACCACAAGGACGACCCCGCCGCGCCGGGCGGCGATCCGGGCCAGGAGGCTTTCCACTACCTCATCGACTTGGCCGCGTACAACGGCCAGCCCGAGGTCGACCTCCTCAAGAAGCTCCCGGGCCTCGGCAAGGCCGCCGGCGAGCCTCGCCACAGAACCGACTGGCCCATGCCGCTGGCTGCGGCGGTCGACCAGCTCGACGCGCGCCAGCAGCACTTCATCCGAGCCCTCGGCCACGTCCGTCCGAACCTCGCCTTCCTGCCGGGCCCGGCCAGGTCCGGCAAGACCACCCTCATCTCGCTCATCCTGGCGGCTTCGATCCTGGGTGTCCCCGGAGGCCACCACTGCCCTGCCCTGTGCATCGCCCACAATGAGACCGAGGCCCTCGCTCTGGCCCACAGGATCAACTCCTTCTTCGGATCGCTCAGAGTGAGCAACGCGCCCACGGTCCTCCATGTCTCTGCCAAGGACTGCGACATCCCCTCGCCGTCTGAAGGCTTGGGCACTTCAGGCCCTGCCCTCACCTGCTCCCAGGTTCAGATCGACTCGGTCACCTTCTGGCTGGAGCCGCTTGACAAGATTGCCGGATTCCTCACCGAGTTCCAGAACCAGTCCTCCCATGGCCTCAACGACAGCAACAACGCCGCCGACAATGGCCAGCCTGGCCCCGTCTTTGTTGCCACCACCAAGCAGCTTGCTGTTGCCCATGTCCTCGCCCACCGAGAGGAGTATGGCGACATCATCACTGCAGTCACCAGCCTCCTGCAGGGTGATGGCATGGATAGAAACGCTGCTCTCCAGCTGACCGGCAGAGTCCGCACGCTCTACCAGCAGATCCTCAAGGGCTTCAAGGGCATCGTCTGCGCCACCCCCGTCACCGCCGGACAGGCCCCAACCACTTCCTTTGAGGCTTCCCTTGTCATGTTTGACAATGCTGAGCGCATTCGGGAGCTGAGCACCACCGTCCTGCTCCTTCACTACAAGCCGCTTGCCTGGCTCTTCTTTGGCGGCACCGACGAGGAGGGCCAGATCAACGTCCCGGTCCAGGCCGACCGTGGTGAGAACCCCTTCACCGCCCAGCTGCGCCTCTCCCTCTTCGAGCGCGCCATCCGAGCCGGCGTGAACATTGGCCGCCTTGATGCCCCCCCTGACATGGCGGCTGCTGATGATGATGCTGACGACATGGGCTCCGACTGGTGGAACTTGCCTTCTTCAGCTCACTGAATGGGATTTTCTCTTCCAGTTTCTGTCTTTTTTTTTTTTCTTCTCTCCTTTGAAAAAGGGACTTTCTTTCATTGGAGAGGTTCAAAGGGGGAAATACATACATACAGTGCTGGTCCTGTCTAGTTGCTGGGAAAGGAGGGAATTGGAGTTTCAGGGGTGACACTTTCACCCAACACACACAATCAACAATCAACACACGTGTGTGGCTTAAGACCTTGGGGACCTTGGTAACGCAGACTTTCATGGAATAATTACCTCCACAGATCGATCCGTGGCCTTGCTTAGTTCTAGAATCAAAACAACAAGGTTGACATGATCCTTTCTTCTTGCACAGTGGTTTGTGACATATTATCCCTTGTGAGACAATGGTCATGGTATTGAAGCAATAATTACAAAGGTATGTTCTTTTGGCTTGTAGACTGGATTTCATCACAATATTATCCCCTCAAACCAATCCCAGTACAAATCCCTGACTTGTCAACCCAATGCCACCACCTGGATCGTCTGCCCCCTCAAACTCCGCCGAATCCGATCCAGACGCCTCAGATACTCCAGCCCCGTCTCCCCAATTCTCCGCCCAGTGTTGACGCCAACGCCCGAGAGCTCGTATCCCGCAGCCCGCGCTCCGCTCCACGGCTTCGCCTCCGCTTGTCCCCCATCCTCGGAAGCGCCCTCAATGCTCCTCAGACGAGCGTGTCGGTCCACGAGGAGCCAGCGCACGACGTACGGATACCGCCTGGCGGACTCCAGTGCACTCCTGAAGATGGGCACCCCGTCGACCATCGCTCGGTACGAGATGCTGGCGCCGCTCCGCACGAGGAACTTCACGGCGGCCAGCTTCTGCCTGGAACACGCAGCCATGAGCGCCGAGCCCTCTGCCGAACCCTCGGCGTCGATATCGGCGCCGTGCCGAAGCAGCGTAGCCGCGCAATCCAGCCTATCCCCAACCGCGGCGACGCAGAGCGGGCTGAAAAACGCTCCTGGCGTCGAGTTCGCCAGCTCCAGCGCATTTTCCCGCGGCAGCCGCTTGAGCAGCCTCCGCAGCACACCGTCGGCTCCTCGCTGGTGCGATTCCATGACGAGTGCCAGGAAGCCCTTGCGTGCGTCGTCCCGAAACCTGGAAAAGTCGAGCCCGTAGTTGAAGACCAGGCCCGGAAACGCGTTGCTGAGTATCACGTCGTGGAGCGGCGTGTGACCGGTCCCGTCGGATCTGCAAGGGTCCAGGCCGAGGCTCATGAGCCACATGAACATTCCGGGGTGCTCCGAGGCGTCGGCGCAGGCGGTCTCGAGTAGACCCATGCCGTCCATGTCGCGGACGTGGACGTCGGCGCCGCGCTCCACCAGCAGCTGCGCCATTTCCAAGTGGCCTCGCCGGACGGCTACGGTCAGCGGGGTAAAGGAATTCGAGTTGTAGAGGTTAGGGTCCGCCCCGTGGTCCAGCAGACGCCTGGCGCTGGCTATGCAGTTGACGATCGCGACCTCGTGAAGTGGCGTGTTGGACGTCTCCAAGTCGGATACGTCGACTTCCGCGCCATGGTCGAGGAGGACCTCCATCATCTCGGCGCTGGGAGCCCCCTCGATATTCGTCTCGCACGCTGCAATCAGCAGTGGGGTCATGCCGAGGCGGAACATGGGCTGTAGATCGGGCGAGACAACGCGTTTGTTTACGTCATGTTTGATGATGGCGTCGACTGCACTCTTTCCCGAGGGCTCCCACCAAGGATCCCAATCGCCCGACGCCGCATCCTCCTTCGCAGGTGACAGTGCCCAGGCTTTCGTGCCGTGGAGAAGTCTCCGGTGATGCTCGGGGGAGCCTCTGATCCAGTCGACAACCATACGGACCCTGTCCGGCACGCCGCTAGCGGCGGCACAGTGGAAGGGACTGAGCTCGTGGCGCGTCCAGTCCATCGTGCCGAGGAGTCGTCTGACAAACCCCTCCTCCGCGCCCATGCTTGCCAGATGGCTCGGTCGCATGAGCGCTATATGCAGAGCGGTGCAAGGATAGCGCAGGCGCCGAGAGACGACGGAAAGATGCCAGCAACGGTCGACGAGGTTCCAGGCGGTCATGCCATGGTCGAGAAAGACTTCGCCGAGAGTGAACCGGCCCAGAGCCGCCGCAAGGACGAGGGGCGAGCATCGGCCGCAGCGCATCCTGATCGAGTTCATGGTCTCGGGCCGGCGGCGGACCATCGTCATGGCCTCAGCCGCCAAGTGCTCATAGCCGTTTTGGATACACAACTCCAGCACGGCGCCCAAGACACTGGTTTGGCCGGTGTTATCTTCTGGCACCATGATTACTTTATGCATCAAGGGTAGAAACGGCTCCATCAGACCCGGCTCGCCGCTTCCGAAAGCTTCCACAAAGGCAGCCGGAATGTTCATCCGGCTGGAGATTTCCGGGCCGACATCGAGCATCAGCCGTACGGCTTCGGTGGCACCCGAGATGGCTGCGAGACTCAGAGGGTCCTGGTTCATCGGGAATGGCAACGTCGCTGTTGGGTCTGCGCCGTGCTCCAGGAGCAGCCCAACACATGATCCGTCGTCGTCGGCGCATGCGGCGGCAAAGTGAAGCGGCCGCCAGCCATCGGCCGTTTGGGATTCCACATCGACGTCTGGGAATCTCAGGTAGAACTGAAGCACGTCCGCATGACCGTGGGCAGCTGCAAGATGAAGTGCGTTGCAGCCCCGTTGCCTTGCCGTTTCTGGGACGACGTTCGGGCCAACGACTTGAGAGAAGTCATACGTGCAGCAACTACCCCAGGCATGGCCATCAGTGCTGCCGCTGATGGACCTGATCGTCTCCAGAACGAGCAAGTCGCCACGCGAGGCGGCCGCCAACGCTGCATCCAACCCACTCGGCAAGGACAATGCCGGATTCGCACCCTTTTCGAGCAAGACTACAGCGGCGTCGGTCTCGCGGTTCTTGATGTAAGCCACGACCATGGGCACCCCGGCGGGCGTGAGCGCGTTGGGGTCGCATCCTCCGTCCACCAGGGCCGACAGCTTATGTGTGCGATGCAAGACCCCATCGTCGAGGAGTCGGAAGAGAAGATGGGAACTGAGCCCGTCGGCACCGTTTAGCTTTCTCGGGTCTGCATGCTCGAGAAGCCTGTCAAACATGGCTGGCGGACATGTTGATCCCGGCAAGCATGCCGACTCGAGAGCCGAGACGAACTCATCTTGTGCGTGTACTGAGACGCCCAAGTCGAGCAGCGTCGCAACGACGTCTCTATGCTCCTGTTCAACGGCCAGCTTGAGACACTGTACTGCAGTCGGCGATTGTTTGAAGCTCTCGGCCTTGGTCGACACTTGCAGGATTGAATAGAGTATCCCCCCCAACTGTACGGGCCACTTGTCGTGACTTGTAGCGTAACCCATCCAGGCTGAGAGGACCGGGACCAGCCCACATTGGCCCGTCTCCTCTTCATATCTGACCGGGCTTGCCTTCTCGACCAAGCATTCCACGGCAGTTTGCAACGACGCCCAGACATTGGAGCCTGGCGGCCACTTGGAAGCCCATGTACCCAGGACGCCGGTAGCGAAGCGCTCCCAGAGCCCGGCGCCTTCGCTGTCGCGAGAGCCGAGCACCTCATCGGTCAATAGACGGGTATATGCGTCAGAATCGAGCGGCCGAGGGTTGATGGGGCGCCTGTTTGGTCTAGCTGGATCTGGGTCCCAAAACAGCGAGTCGTTGAAGGCCGTGAAGATGGTTTCCGCCGGCGACTGCCCGTCCCTTGTCAACACGGGCGCAACGTGCAGGTCCAAGAGCGTCTCAACAAGATCCTCTCCGGCATTGACCTCGAGATAATGCAGGGCGTTCCGGCCGTCAACGCCCATCTCGAATGGGTCGGCGCCGAAATCGACCAGTTTGCGGACCAACTCGCACGAGCCCCACTCGACGGCGAGGAAGAGGAGGGGAATTGGGCTCTGGAGGTAAGCGGCGTTCGGTTCGCAGACCTCGAGCATGTGAAGCGCTCCGGCAGCGTTCTCAAGCTTGGAGACGCGGCATCTCTTCATTCTGCTCAGTGGGTAGATGATAGACTCAGCAACAGGAGTTTGGCCATCTTTCATCAGTGCCCTCAAGTTCCGGTCCTTGTGCTCATCATAGGAGTGGAGAGCATCCATCATGCCAATGTCCGAGTTTGCCGCTGCAATGTGCCAGACGTTGCGGCCATCTTCGTCCGTGTCTGTCGTTCTCGCTCCGTGGCCGAGGAGCAGTTTGAGGATATCAGGTGTCTCGGACAGCATCAGAGGCGTCCTTTGACACTCATCACGCACGTGAACGTCAACGTCATCTCCCGACTGCAGAATGAGAGAAGCCGTGTCTACGTCGCAAGACTCGACCGCTTCGTGAAGTATGGTAGATGGATTTTGGACCGGCTCTTCCGGGTCGAGACATGGTGGTATTGATTGGTTGGGATTCCATCGAGGGTCAAGAATGAGTCTTCTGACGACTGCGGCCTTGTGATCCTGGACGGCTTCTTGGACCAGGTCTGCGTATGCTCTGTCCGATACGCTGAGAGGGCGTGACCCTCGACGACCCGAACAGGAATCGGCGAGGCCATGGTGGTCGAGGACGTCATAGATGCCAGCCATCAGTAACGGTGTCTCGTCGTCGCCGTTGTACTGCATAGCTGCACTGTCGAGAATCTCGGGGAGGACAGAGGCCAGGAACGGGCGCGTCAGCGGAGGCAGCGGTGACGGCCAGTACTGTAGGAGCGAATTCTTTCCATGGAACAGCTGTAGGAACCGATCGTCACGGCTGAATCCGGATCGAAGAATGCGCACCAAGACGTCTGGAGCGTCTATCGACTGACACGTGAAGAAAGCCACGGTTGCCAGTGATAACACTTCATGCTGTTGGGGAGACCCAACCGAGACCGACGTGCACGTAGCGCCCGCATCCAGAAGAACATGCAGGGTCGGCTCCTGACCGCTGGTCGGACGTCGGTCAGCTACCAGCTGAGTCGGATCATCGTAACGGGCGAAAAGCGCGGTGGGGCCGAGCACGGCGCAATACAGAGGCGTTCCGATGAGACTTTGTTGGTTCACATCCTGCTTTTCCACGTGTATCAGGGCCTTGCATAGGTGATGCAGACCGAGGGCAGAAGCGATGTGGAGAGTGCTGACGGACGCATCCGAGACTGCGGACATCAACCGACGAAGCGGTGACATGGACAGAGCACCGGACGCGGGGTTGAAGTGACGCGGCCATTCTTGTCGAGCATACTCGAGGAGCCACTGCAGAAAGCTGGCCGACTTTCGCGGGTGGAAAAGCAGCCCAAGCTCGTTCTCGACGGAGCGGTGATGAGAGTGGGCTATGTCGGGCAGAAGCTTCGCGCAAGCAACGTACTCGGGGTGCGCGGCGTCTCTCTCGGCGGCGTAAACCCTGTGAGAGTAGCAGCTGTCCAGTTTGCGGTCGAACTCGGAACTCAACAACACATTCAGACACTTTTCAGGAGACGTTTCTGGCGCTGCAAAACTCGGTCCACTCAACGCGTCGGTTTCCCGCTTCCGCGACCGTTTACGAGGCCCGGTCGTAGATAGAAAGACGAGCAGGGCAGCCCAGGAATCGGCGTGAATGGCAGGGCTAAGCCGTGCATGAAATTGCCGGATCCGGGACGCGAATTCGGGCGGTGACGGCATCTCGGCTGCTCCCCTCCCCGGTGCTGCAAAGCCTCTCGCCCAAGCCTGGGTCAGGTCGTCGAGAGTGTCGCCCAACAAGCCGATGAGGGTGTCATCGAGACGTGTTGATGGCGCGTCGTGCTCCTCGTCTGCAAAGTCATCCAACAGCAGTGAAAGGCTATGGAGAGTGCCACTCATAAGCCTGAGCGCCAAACGGAGGTCGGTATGGCTGCCGGGGTCGCGCATCGAGAGGTATGCGGCCCGCGTTTTTCCCTGCGCCTCGGCGAGAGCTTGGCGGAGACCCCGGCCGCCGCCGCCGCCGGTTTCCATTGTGGGTGGTCGCATTATCGAAAGCATCTCATGAGGTGCGGTGGGGGAAAGGGGGACGGATTAAGGTCAGATTCAGAATCCGTGCGAACAATCATGGCTCAAAGCTGGCAAGGCAAGCAAGTATGCGGTGATTGTGATTCGGTATTTGGTTGTTGATGTTGATCGAAAGAGGCCGAGGGACGTCGAGGTTGAGGTGAAGAATCACGAGATACCGGGGGGGGGGGGGGGGGNTGGCGCAGCCAGCTGTTCTACACTAGATGAATTCTTGCTTACATAATGGCCTCGACGGATCACGGCCATCAGCCACACTTTGCATGATTGCATATGTGGCTTAGAGTACTGTGCCCTTTCCAGTGGGACGAGTATGTGTGTAGGAGAACAAGCAGAAGCAAATGGCCTTGGAAGAATAATCCTTCTCTTTCTAGACTTTTCTTCTTTCATTATATTTCTTTGTTAGAAAATATTGCCGTGGAAGAGCTTGGTTTTCCTTGTCTAACTACGCACAATCTGATAGAAACATGGTCGAGGTACAGAGCAGCTTATGATTCATGAAGCGTTGCCGTTGCAGATCGGGGCGCAACGCGCTTCTGCTCCAAGGGTTAGTCGACCCTTTTCGTCACGAAGCGGACAGGGGAAAACACAAGAGTCAACGTACTGCACTCATTCTCGGGCCTTTTGCAGGCTTGCTGGCAGTCCTTGCAAGCGCCCGCCATGGCAGTGGCGGCGTAGGTGGCGAGCATGGCGAAGACGATCTGGAAACGCATGTTGGCGGTATGGCGGTGTGGGATCAAACAATCAATGCTGTATGTGTAGTGTTGTATTTTGTGATGAAGATATCAGGATAGAGTTGGTCAAAGGAGACAAGAGATACGACGAACAGATGCGATGTTGTTGCAATGATGGGATGGAACGGTGTGATGGAAACTTTGAGAGACCCAATACCATCATTTATACCCAACCTTCACCCGGCTGCGGTCTGTAGTTGATGCCTATCATCGTCTCGTTGCACGGCTCAACTAGGCCACCGTGACACGGTGCATTACCAACACGAGTCAGCAAGCCAAGGACGCGTTGAACAGTTTTACTCCCGTTTTGTCATGTCAGGCCAAGAAAGTCTATTGACCTCTGGGCGAACGCCTTTTCGCGGCGTTTGAAGCTCCTCAAAAGAAGGGGGTATAGCACCGCGCTATCACGGCCGCCGATGCGGCTGGTTATGATCATATGATGGCCTCTATGCGCTTACTCGGAAGCCATCGGACAACGAAGGAAAAGACCCCTTGGTGCGTTCATCCAGAGAGGGCGATCCGTCTCACCGTCGACGACCGACCACCGCCTCGGACGAAACCCGAAAGGTCGGGCTCCGTACTCGCTGAAACAACAGGCATCAAACTCTCCGGACTGTCGGGCTCACATTGCTGACGCTGCCGCGGATCCCGGTGGAGTACTAGGGGAACCGGTTGGGCATCGTATCCAGCATTTCCATCTCGGGCTTTCCGCTGTTGGGGTTGAACCAGAGCGACGTCTTTTTTGGAAATGGCATGACCTATACAGAGGCGCCCATAATCAACGACAGAGTGCTCCGGGGTCACCCCCCATACCGAGAAAGCTTTGAATGTCTCCAATTGAGTCGCACAAGATCGACATTGCGAAACGCTTCAGTCACACGTGAGCTCTTGCTCGCTGCCCCTGCGTTCCTGGATATGAACGCAGGGCTTCCCTTTCTTGCTCATGGAGGCCAACAGGCGTAGGACTGAGTGTGAAATGCTCAAAAGTATCTTCATGTCTCCATATCTCATGGTTGTAGTTGCTGCTGGCATCCATTGCCACTTGAAAGTTTGAAAGTTCCCAGGCACTGACAACTTTCGCCATATTAACCTATGATCTATAATGTCCCACGACCATGCCAGTGCTTCTTTGCCCACCCTAGGCACTCGGGTGAAATCACTCATTCTCTGGAGGCTCAAAACTTGTCCTACACGACGGACGACGCCTAGTCGAGCGTTTTCAAGTTTGCAACATCAAATCAGCTACGCTCATTGGTTCAGGTAATTAAGATATTGGGACTGTTTGGTGGAACCATCACCTCGACCTGGGCGATGCAGTTCTCGCACTCGAGTATTGTTGATGGCACAGTCCTCGCCCACACTTAATCCAACAGGTGGAATAGTTCCCAGTTTGCATTATCAAATACATGCATGTCCTTTGGCTACAAGACAGACGTGGCTTGCCAACAAACCCAAGAAACTTGCGGCGCTGGTTTGCTGTGCAACGCAGTCAAGGCACGAGGTGGCCATGGAGTAATAGTACATGTTGAGCAAACCTCACCAAAACAGCATTTAAGCAGCAAACTCTCAAGTTGCTCTCCAGAACCAGAATAATACCATTTTTCCCTTCTCTGTGCGACATACACACGCATAAGCACAAACAAGAGAACACACACACACACACACACACACTAATCCCCTCTTCTCAACCCGACAAACACAATTACATCACAGGCCCACTTTTCCATTATTTGCATCCTGTTTAAAGGAAGAAAGCAGTCATGGCGAAAGCCGAGACGAGCAGGGCGGCGTAGCCGACGGCGAGGGGTATCATGGCGGGGGAATCGGCGGTTACAACGGTGCTCACAGTCGCTGGTTGTTTTTTTTTGGTCAGCGCTCATGGAAACAATCAAGCTGGACGTACGGATTTTCACTTACCGCCGGGAGGGTTCGATCCAGCACCAGAGCCGCCGGGGGCAGAACCGGGGCCAGAGTCGGGAATGCCGCCAGGCGCACCGCCGGGAGCGCCGGGGCCGTTGACCGGGGTGCCCTGAGGCCCGGTGATGGGGCGAGTGATGGTGGCAGTGATGGGGGTCGGGCCGCAGGTGGTACAGGTCCGGACCTCCTTCGTGAAGCCGAGGGGCACGTCGGCGGAGGGGATGGTGGGCTTGGCCGGGACGCCCTTGTAGGTCTCGGTGACCTCGTACTTCTGGCGGGTGATGCCGGTGGGGCAGAAGGCGTCGTACTCGGTGGTGTACGTGACGGTCTGGGTGCAGGTGTCGCAGCCGCAGCGCTTGCACTCGGGGGCCTCGATCTCGATGCAGATCGGCCCGCCGGTGACGACCGGCTGGTGGATGGTCGGGGTCGGGGCGCAGCCGCCGCAGACCGGGGGCAGGCCGGGGGTGACGGTGACGCACTGGACCACGGTGGAGGTGCGGACGGCGAGGATCACCTGCTGGGCCGCAGCGGCGGAGCCGAAGCCGAGGGCGGCCGCCAGGAGGGTACAAGATTGACGCATGACGAAAAGGGGGGTGAAGCAGATGACAGGTAACGACAGGATTTTGTTTTGTTGTTTCTGGTGGAAGCGAGTGAAGATGGGCCAAGGGCCAAAAGGGCTCTCCACCAAGGACGACCGCACCCGCGACAAGGACGTGGCCTTCATCCAGGTCGACCGCGACTTTGAGGGCAACCTGTTGGGACTATTAGACGAGGGGAGAAAAGAGAGAGTACGAAACGGAAAAATGAGTCTCGTAGATTTCGGAATCAAAAATAAAAGCAAAAGAAAAGAGTGTGTTGGTTTAACGACAGGACGATGCGAATGAAGCATGCGAGTTCGGGGAGATGCCAGCTTGAAGAGGGTGGAAAAGTTTAGAAAAAGGACCGGGGACCAGGACGAGCTCGTCAAGACTCGAGGCATGTAGATTGATTGTCCGGAAATTGGTAAACAGACAAGCAATGAACGCCGTTACCTGCCTCCCCCCCTTGTGGCTGACTGAGACTCGGAACCTGGATCGTGTTGCCAGGGAGCGTCGATTCGCAGGGAGGTTCTTGGGAATCTTGACTTAGTTCAGCTGGCGGACTGCTGGCTCGGATGTCAAAGGAAACATATATTCATCCATCCACTCATTTCTTGTTGTGAGAGAGAAAAAAAGAGAAAGAAAGAAAGAAAGAAAGAAAGAAAGAAAGAAAGAAAGAAAGAAAGAAAGAAAGAAAGAAAGAAAGAAAGAAAGAAAAAAAAACCCCCCCCCATGATGGCGAACAAGGGTCTCTTCCTTCTCGGTCTCCTCGCCCGCCTCCTCGGCGATGCAGTTGCTGTCCGGCCGGCCGAACTTGCAGGCAGCGACCTGCCCGCGACTGACTGCTTCACCTAGCTGCTGTCGGCCTTCCTCGAGCTCAGCCCCTTCCGGACCGGCACCGGCGTCCTTACCACCCCCCCCCCCCC
>NWBT01000041.1:1101967-1126913 GCA_003386485.1 Colletotrichum lentis | reverse complement strand
CTCAAATCGACCAGCCTCGACGCTCAACGGTCGTGCATGACACCGAGCACCTCTTCCCGTTTCGATTCGTCGCGAGGCCAACGGGAACGAGTTTGACGGGGTCACGACTTGACTTGGCAAGCAACCGCCTGGCTGTAGCCTGTGCTACATCATCTCCGACATGCGCCATGCCGCCAAGAGACGAGTGCGCTCCCCCCCCCGAGGTGGCCTTTGTGATAGGCCGTGGCCAGGCCCGTTTCAGCACGGGGAGAAACAGTCCCCCTCCTGTCAACAAAGAAAGAGAGGCCGTTGTCGCCAGTGAGGTTCGAGCCCCAGCACCGTCCAAGCGTTCGCCGTCTGCCAGAGCCGTCAATCATCATGGCCGCAGAGTTGATGCGTTCGAACCTGGGGTCTCGGGGTTGGGGGTGGGACAACGGAGAGGAGGCGACCGGGGGCGCAGGCAATGGTGAATGGTCTGACCGTCCCAGAACCGCCACCCCGGGAAACATATCGCGAACATGACGACGACGACGACGAAAGGGCCCGTTCGTGCCCATCGGTTTCGTAAATAGAGAACTGACAACCCCCGTTCTTCCGTCAAGGGCCACACGGGGATCGGGATGAGATCTGTTCCTTTTTGGCGGCGCGGGCGCGCAACCCACCCGGCCAGCCAACTGCCAAGGAACTCAAGGCATGAACAGGAGATGCCCAAAGACGAAATGATGATGACGAGATGGAATTGAAATTGTACATGGCACGACTTTTCGGTGACCGAAAAAAAAAAAAAAAACACTGCGCCTTGATTCATGGCGCCCTTGTCGGGAGCTTTGAAGGCAATGCTCGTCATGGGAGGGCATGGAATGGATGATTCAAGTCGCAACAAACATGGNCCCCCCCCCCCCCCAATGATTTAGTTCAATGCCTCTCTACTGTTCGCAGATCCTGTGTTCTCTGTACGAGTATCATCTTAAACATCCATGCCCCCACGCTTCTATCCTAGGTATGTTACGCACGCATCATCTCGGGTCGGCTCGATGCCCTCCCGCGCTGAAGATACTGAGGCGGTCGCGTAATAACTCTCTGCGCGCGCGCGGTGTCCAGCCGTGTATTTACTTACGACTTTCCTGACCTGCGCGCTACCTCCTACAATACAGTCTTTGCCGTTTCCTATTCTCACCCATTACAAACGAGTTGCCATTGCATCTCATTTCGGAGTCTTCAGAGATCACTGTCAAGTTGAGTGTTGTGTATGTTCTGTTCTGCAGGAGAAGTAACCTTGGTGTTGAGCTGTGAGCCATATTAATAACGTGTAAGCGACGGCTCAACACCAACCAACATCTCACCAAGGGCCGCATGGCTGTGAATGAATGATTCGACCAATGAATTACTTGATTCAAATTTCGTCATCATGATTACCTTCAGTCGTCTCATCTCTCCATGAGCAACACCCCAAATGGTTAGTCGGCTGTGCCGAGTTGCTCCGTTAACGCAACATACCTCCCTCTTGGGGGGACGCCTTTGTTAGGGTAGGACAAGACGGGCGGGCGGGCAATTGCTGAGAAAGTGACAGTATATTCCAAGCCATCAATCAGTCTTTGGTCGAATCGGAGGAATGCATGCAAAATGAAGATGTGGAACAGGAGAATCGAGATGGGCGACGGCCCGAACACACAAGAGCCCGAGGTTTCGTTCACTTTTGGAGCGCTCGCTCAGTGACGTCACGATGAACGGCTCATGTTTCCGCATCGCACTGCACTAGCTGGAATCGAGTCGATATATCCCCATCACATGCCGGCGTGTTTCTCGTGGGTGAAGTCCTCCCGACTGGTTCCCCCCATTCCTGCAAACCCAATACCTTCCAACGTCAACTGCGTGACCATTACCAATAATCACAGACGAAATTCACAGTGCAAGATGGCGACCCTTGAAGACCACAACTACACAAAGATGCAGCTGCCAAACAACAAGCCGGGCGAGCCTGTCGTCACCTCCATCCCCGAGGTGCCAGTCACGGTCCAGCGCAAGCCCTTCCTGCAGCCAGAATTGGACCAGAAGCTCCTTCATACCGGTATGCAGGCAAACCGTGTCCCCATTGCTTGCGTGCGTGCGTGCGTGCGGCGGCATGCAACAGCTAGCTGACGGAGAGGTGTGGTGGGCCGGCCAGGGACGCCGAGAGCCAACATTGCCGCCACCTATGAAAAGCCCAACGGCACGACGGAGCGCGGCTGGGCGCAAAGACACCGCCACCAAACTGTGCGGCACTCCTGGGGGGCGGCCGAGAGAACAAAAGAGTCGACGGGCTGACGGGGTGATGTGTGTGTAAACGTCCAGGTCCTCCAGCAGCATTGTGACTTCTTTGACGCCGTAAGTCCATATGCGCCGTCCTTGGAATCCCCCCATCCATCTCTGGCGTTCCCGACGTCTGAACGGCGCGAGCACTCACGCGAAAAAAAGGACAAGGACGGCGTCATCTACCCCGCGGACACGTTCCGGGGCTTCCGGAAGCTCGGCTTCGGCATCGTCCTCTCCCTCCTCTCCGTCGTCGTCATCCACGGCAACTTCTCGTACCCGACCCTGTCCGGCTACCTGCCCGACCCCCTGTTCCGCATCTACCTCGCCAACATCCACAAGGACAAGCACGGCAGCGACACCAACACGTACGACACCGAGGGCCGCTTCAACCCGCAAAAGTTCGAGGACATGTTCGCCAAGTACGCCGCCGGCCGTGACTACATGACCGTCTACGACGTCCTTGCGATGCTCAAGGGCCAGAGGCTGGTTGCCGACCCGATCGGCTGGGGCGGCGCTTTCTTCGAATGTGAGTACCGTCGCGACAGGTCTCTTTTTTTTTTTTCTTTTTTTTCTTTTTTTTTCCCCTTTGTTTTTTTTTCCCTTTGTTTTTTTCATTCTCTTCTTTTTTTCTTCCTTTTCTTCTTCTTTTTTTTTTTTTCCTTATCTCGATTTTGCAACATGGCTGATGCCCCCTTCCAGGGACGGCGACATATCTCATGCTCTGGCCCGCGGACGGCCGCATGACCAAGGAGGACATCCGCGGCATCTACGACGGCAGCATCTTCTACACCATTGCCGCGCGTAGGTCTCAGAAATGAGCATCTCTGCGATTCGAGGCGACGCGCCGGGGGGGGGTTTTTTTTTTTCTTTTTTTTTTTTGCGTTTTTTTGCGCCGAACACACACGGAGATTTTCAAAAGGCTGTTCGTAAGTAAGCAGGCCCTGACTCGTTTTTGTACGAAAGACGCAACGGAAAACGACTTTGGACCTCGAAATATCTCGCCTGCGATAACGGGCTTCCAAGACACGTCGAGAAATTGTACACACGAGTTGTTGTAAAGCCGGACGGTCTTTCGCTGACGTAGCTTCACTGAGAGCAGGGCTTGGTTGGGCGTGCTGCCTTGACCAGTGGCAAGGCAGGAATACTATTTATGAGCAATGAGGACAAATTGACCCTGATTGATTGATGTATGATGAGTGAACATATCTCTGACCAAGTTCAATGTTGTATGAATAATGATACAATTCTGGGGCATCAAAAGTTGCAAAAGAAATATTCGCTCTTCGATAGGACAGCAACTGCAGCTGCTTTTGTCTACTAGACCTACTAGACCTAACATATAGACTTTTTGAGATGGAACTAAGTCGAACTGCTGGTCCGGGTGAAACTTTCACAGACGATGTTTAAGTTGGGCTCAATTTTGAAAAAGAAGAAAAAAAAAGTCATTCAATCATGAATTATAAATCCGAGCCGGTATCTAAAGAATCTGTTTCCTTCTGGTATAATAATCCCCAAACCCCGATAAACCCCGGTTCCCCAAGTCATCAGATAAAAAAAACAAAAAAAAACAAAAGGGGGGTGTCGTTAATAAATCGACTGCGGAGGAATCTCCGCCGCCGTAAATGGGTCGACCCAGTACGGGTCGACGGGGTAAAACTCCATGAGGATGTACCACTGGATGACGCTCGCCACCAAGAAGCCGACGCCGGTCATCAGCGAGAGCGAGGCGACGGTGACGGCCGCGGCGTCCCTCGAGAGGAGGGTGACGACGCCGACGGCCAGGAAGCCGCTGGCGCCGACCAGGTTCCAGAAGCCGTTCTGCCAGCTCGCGTCGAGGATGAGGGGCAGGTAGCCGTTGTTCTGGGACAGGTAGATCTGCAGCAGGCCGGCGAGGACGAAGAAGCTGCCGCCGATGAGCAGGGGCGAGGAGATGAAGATGATGTAGGCGTGCGGGTGGGTGAGGTCGAGCACGCCGGGCAGGGCGCCGAAGGCGGCGATGGTGAAGAAGGACCCGGCCAGCAGCTGGAGGACGCCGGCGCGGAAGGCGGTGCTGGGCCAGTAGACGTTCTTGAACTCGCGCCAGCTGGCCCACCAGACGAACTCGTCGCTGCCGAGCAGCGCCGGCTTGTACGCGCCGGGCGCGTCCTTCTTGGGGTCCAGCTCGGCGCGGTCGACGTTGAAGGCGGCGAGCAGGCCCATCCAGGAGCTGAGCGTCAGCAGCGAGCTGCCGAGGAGGAAGGTGACGCGCGCGGCCAGCTCGCTGCCGGGGAAGTCGACCTGGCGGGGGCCGCCGGCCGAGTGGACGAGGCCGAAGACGCCGTTCAGGGTGAAGCTCACGGCCGCCAGGATGAAGACCATGGTGACGAGCCACCCCATGTCGCGGTACGGGTAGATGGTGAACATGGCCCCGAGCCTGGAGAAGCCTCGCCGGGTCGGGTTGACCTCGACCGAGGACACCTCCGGGTCGCGTTCGGGCTTGGCCGCCCTCTCGGCGTCGCAGGCCGCCTTGTACTCGGCGTAGTCGACGTGGTTGAAGGTGCGGTGCCAGATGGCCGATGCCAACCTCCCCTCGGACGTCCTCGCCGACGGCGGATATCCGAGGGAAGGGTACGGCGAAGGCGACGCCCAGGACTGGCGTATCTCAAAGACCGTTGTGGGTGGCCTGAGGTAGGTCGCCCGGCGGGGGTTGAAGCTGTTCATGTTGGGACCCCGGGGGCTGCTTTGTTTTCCGTTTCTTTCTTCTTCTTGATTTTCTTTTTTTTTTTCTTTTTTTTTTTTTTTTTGGTGTTGTTATATCAAGACCGTGGTAGATAGAATGATGGGGAGGAAGGGAGGTTTCCCTTATTCCATGGTCACCCAGCACGTCCTTGAAGATAGGAAGATATCAAGCCGAGGACTAAAGTACTGGTAAAGCTCGGAGGGGCAGAAGGGGGATCGAGGGCCCTTATTTACGCCTCGCCCGTTAGTCTCCCCTTCCTGCCCGGACGGACGTCATGAACCTTCTCTCTCTCTCTAGATCCATCTGCCGGCAGGCCTTCTGGCTTCGCCCGTTCCTGCAAGCCCAGCCCTTCTAGCGGCCTGAGCATGAATGTTAGCGTCTGTCGTTTCAGTGCGTGCGTATTTTTTTTGAGGGAGGGGGGTGAGAAGGGAGTGGGAAGGTGGGAAGAGACGACATCGGGGAGGCAGATCCAAAGCCTCATCCTGCAGGTTTTTTTTTTTTTTTCCAAGGGCAACCAACAGGAGCATCCGGTCCCCACGGTTTTTGCTGGAATGAACACTCAATGTCATTTGTCCCTGCTGCGAGTCCCCTCCATATGCTTCCCTTGGTCATCATGGATGGGTGGTCATGAGTTCAGACGATGTGCGTCCGCGCGTCCGTCGGCGGCGGGGGCTCCAAGTACTTGCCTTGCCCTTGCCTTTCTCTACAGACCACAGGTATCTCAACAGACAAGGCCGGCCGACTTGGACGGGGAAGTCCTCCTGAGACACGCATTGCCTTGGGTCCGGTTGATAAGCTGTCGTCCAGAAGCTTAGCACAAAGGCGGGAGGGGAGGGGAGCCGGAGGAGATTGGTCACCGGCGGCGAACTCTGTCCGGGGGTGAAACAAACCTTGGACCCCCTCTCCCTCCTTCTCTCTGGCAGAATGACTTGTCTCTTTTCTACAGGATTGTGTGTGTGTGTGTGTGTGTGTGTGTGAGTGAGTGGGTGCGTGTTGGGTTTCTTGTGCCTTGGCCCGTGATGTCACGCCAGAGCGGCCGCACCAAGGGGGGGGGGGGGACGGACGACCCTCCCTGATGACTGCGGTTCGCGGTTGAACATCAATTTTCTTCTTGTATGCAGCTAGCACAAGCCCGGCGTGTTAGTCATTCGGTTCATCCGCAGACGCATTAGCAACTTGGCCGGCACTATGCCGCTCGACCCTTTGACCAACCGACTGCGGCCCCCTCTTGACACGAACGATGACCAAAAAGACGACCGCCTTTTCTCTTGGGGACACGAGGTCCACCGCGTACTCTACCACAAACTCCCCTATCGGTCAACGGTTGCTTTCTCTCGTGATAGTTCAGTGGTGCCTGGGGAGGTTGACTTTCCCCTTCCGAGTAGAGCTGACGGCAGAGGCTGGGATCTGGGAAATGCTAAGTTAGTCGTGGAGCTGTGCGTCATCCCAAGATTTCGCCCTCATTATCTGAACTCTCTCTCTGTGCCAAGTTCCAACATCCCCTCCCCTTTCGTCAAAAGAAGGCTTGTCTACCTCCCTCTTCTGCCGCACACTCTGTATCGCTTTGCCATCCCACCAGAGGGGAAAAACACAACCGCCCAACAACCGAGGACGGCTTATTAGTTTTGTTTCCAGCCAAGTGAGAGATTCACCTCGCCACCAAGCCCAAAAGCCTCTTGTGTTACCTGTTGTTTTTCTTTCTTTGTTCCTTCTTTCTTTCTGGCTCGCATATTGTTTTGGGGGCTCCCTCCACTTGGATCCTTCGCGGCGGCCCACGGCCAGGCACAATCCTCATTCCGATGCCTCGGCGCGCGGACGTGGCGCACGGCACCAACTCGGGTTTGTGCTTTGGACATGACATCTCCCTTGCCCTTCCCTGGTTCATTAGCAGGGCGGACCATGGGCAGCCTCGCTTGGCTGCTGGCATGGACAGGTGGTAAACACACCAGTTGGTTGTTGACCCTCCCGCGCCCATCGGCTGCTTCCCGAGCCCTTGAAGGAAGCGGCTGCAACGGCTTCCTCGGCGCCGGCGCCAAAGCAAGACTACACTAAACATCAGGGGCAACTTTGTGCGTCTCGGCTCCGGGGGCGATTGCTGAACGCAAAAAATCGCCACCAAGGGGGGAGCTCGAGTCGACTTTGCCGTCCCCGTGGCGTTCGCTTCAGGTAGGATGGATCCCCGCCGGCCTTTTGGCCGGGCTCTTTTTGGTTCAAAAAGGCGGGAATGTTTTCACTTGCGAACAGCTTCGCGCGAAGCGGGACGGTGGTGGCAAACAGCCGACAACCATACTAACAGTGAACACCCATCCATCCGCTGTTCGGGCCGTGAATGGTTGGCTCTTTTGCGCTCGGAGAATTATTTGAATGGAAAGGCCAAGAAACCAGAACCAGGCGCCAAGCACTGCCATGTTTTGACAAGCCTTTATCCCTCAATGCTTGACGGTCCCTAACTTGGGGGGAGTAGGGCAAGGGGTATTTGGGAGATGTGCGCCCCCCCCCNGACAGTACGTCCTGTACACGTGTACGCGTCGAGGGCGAGGTAGACGTGCCTCTCTGCCGCGGCCGGGATTGACTTGGTTCCTACAAGCCTTTTGTTGAGACGAAAGGCGCCTCAAGACAGCCATCTTGGATCCCTCGGTTCCCTCCTCCCTGGCCCCTTGCCTCCTCACCGGGATCGTCCAAGGGCCGATTCCAATCCCCACAGGGATCCTTATAAACCTTGTGGAACGCTTATGGGATCGAGAATCTGAGATTCGCCCTGCGTTATCTCAGCTCCGGAGGTAAGGGGGGGAGGGTTATGATTAGTCATTGTTATTATTATTTTCGTATTTATTATACCGTACTCAAGCATCGGAATAAACGTTTGTTGTTCGGGGGGTCGCAGGTTCGAGATCCAAATAAGCTTCGAACACGACTTACGCAGTCTAGCATCAGACTAAATCGTCGATCGTCTTTTTTGGATTTTCGGCGACGAGTTCCCGGAGGTTAAGTCCAGCTGGGAAAAGGGGCGGGCCGTTTTTGAGTTTTCCAATCAGCTGGCAAGGCGGGTTTCCTTGTTGAGTTGAAGCTTTTTTTCTTTTTTTTTTTCTTCTGCCAGAGCGGATGGTGAGGAGACTTTCGGCCGCCGCACTGAACTCTCTCTCTCTCTGCCATGAATAAGCCTTCGAGGCACTGGCTTGTCTCTCTCGCGTGCATAAACCAACGCGTGAGCCCGGGTACGGTCTGGCAACTGTCAATCAAGCCAAAGTCGGGTCAGGTCAGGTCAGGTCAGGAACAGGTTCAGACAGCTCACCGTGACTCGCGTCTGCGGTTGCTTCTCCTTCTCCCCCACGCTGCGACACGAGGGACGAAGCAGAGACTCGACCATGAGGAATTGGTCTTGACACGCGTCACGCCAACGTCGCCTGGGTGGAGGCAGAACTTGACGTCTTGTTTCGATACTGTTTTGGCCTGTGAGGCTGTGTTCAGCAGGCAACTAAACTCTTCATCGCCATTCCTCCTCCAACGACCTGGCCAGCACTGACAACTGGTGTTATTAACACTTCCAACAAGACTGGGACATGGTCATTTCCGTCATGATGTAATGCATCTCAACGGGGTAATACCAGGGCTTCTCGTAGCAGTGGCAAACGATAGCCCCGAACCGGGCGCTGCCGACTTGAAGCGCAGTCATCTCGTCGTACGTTGCGAGGACATCGGGTTGATATATCAACCCTTTCGAGGCGGGCAAGACGGCTGAAAACCTCACGACAGTCCATCTCCGCCGCCCGTCTCTTCTGCCGGGGCCCTTGCTGCCTTTTCATCCATAGTCGGCTTAGTCACCTGTCTCCGGAATGTAGTGACTGCAGGTGGTTGGGCTGCCCCGGCCAGCTTCACCACTGCTGGGGTTGACCTTTGCGACCATTCACTGGGTTCATGAGAAGATCCATGGACGGCTGTATCACAAGATGAAAGAAGAAATCTGGTCTAGGCCGTTTTCATAGGCAACGGTAGTTACGATGGACTGGGTACACGGTATTATCGCGAAATCACGACTTTGAAGGTAACGTGAAGTGAGGCCTATCACTATCCACCAGATAGATTTCCGACCCTCGAAGGGAACCTCACTCTGCCCATAAATCTTATCTTCTTGCTGTCTGTTTTCAATTTCTCTTCTTTCTCTTTTTATTTCAAAATTAAATAAGCGGCGAATAGATGGAACCATTGGTCTCGTCAACTTCTTGTGACAACTGCATTCAACCTTTTTGTACCGCACGCCTTTTTTGGACACCAAATCATCAGAGACAACACACGAACAATCGATCGGCAGGCCCGAGAAAACTAAACCCAATAAGGAAAAATGGACCGCACAAGCTCAAGAACCAAGCAGACTCATGCGGCCTCTGATGGAAAGTGGCCTACGGTACCCGGCCAATATCCCCAGGTCCGTTCCATCAGTTCCCGATCCGCAAGACAAGCTTTCAGATGAGAAGAACGTGCTGACTGGGAATGCCCTGACCCCCCTTAGACAACCGTCTTCCCGTGGCCCAACATACACCCCGTCAGCAGCGCCCCGAAGCCTCAGCAGCGGTCGCCTTCCCCCGTCGTCGCGGACCCGACGGTAGAGAAGCTGCTCCAGTGGAGCGCCGGCGTCGACAAGAGCATCGTCGAGATCAACCAGAAGCTCGAGTTCCTCCTCCACGAGACCAAGGCCTTCCGCGGCATGGAGACGCACTACAAGAAGCTCCAGGAGCAGACGGCCCTGGGCACGAACCTGGCCAACTGCTGCCAGCGTCTCGACGTCCACCAGCAGAACATCCTGGACACCGTGCACAAGCTCGACAAGACGATGAAGCAGGTTGAGTCCTTGGCCCATGACATCGACCGGTTGAAGGATGGCAACGAAGTCACTGTATCCATCAAGCCTACCCGAAAGTGAGCTTTTTTCTTTCTTTTTTTTTTTTTTTTTTTTTTTTTTTTTTTTTTTTNGCGGACCAATATTTCGGGAGAAATAAAAGTCTACATGACGGCATTTCACGCGCGCTGTGACGAGAAAAGACTGCAGGGGCATTGTTCGCAACGGTTTTTTTTCTGTTTTACCCGCGAGACCACAATTCATGAACACCTACACAGCGAACATTTTGATTCCCTTTGTGGTGGCTTCGGCATTTCTGCATTTTTGTTTGGCGAACAAGGCGGTTAGTAGTTACGGGTTGGGTATGAGAAGCGCACTGAATAAGAGGCGAAGAGGTTGGTGGGCAAAACTGTGAGTAACATGCGGTTACTATTTGCTTTCTGGAACATTGCAAATCATGGGAAAGCATCAAGACTTGAGAGGATTTTGAGCATAGGGGCAAGGGCCCTGAGTGATGGCCCTCATTTTTTAGTATCGAACACAATAGATAGAGTCGACTGCAAAGAGATTCTGTAAACATTGCTTCTATTCACTTTGTTTGATTTCTGATGTTCAAAAAGCCAACCCCGGTTGCACAATACAAGGTGTCGGACTGTCTGCAAGTTCAAGTTAAACCATGTAGCTGCAGTATTACTGTTCAGGATAGCGGTATTTTCACTTCAGAACCATTAGATCTAATTATCTTGTTGAGAGAAGAGTTTCATCTTGGACTGCGACACCCAGACTGTGTTACTTCCCCCAAGCAGGGCCTCGGGTCAACCATCTTTAAATCCTGGCAGTTGCTAACAGATATTTGGAAAGGATATGAGGTGGTCGTCATCTTATTCAAGTAACTATATGGAAGTAACGTTCCCCAAAAGAACCTCTCTGGTCCTGGCGTCATGACCCAGTGGTAAAACGTCCAAGGAGCCCACCGAAGACCGAACCAAATTCGAGATCTCGGGTACTTTTTCGAGCCACGGCATCCTCTTCAGCATATTCAGATCGTAGGCAGTCCATTGCGGTAGGTATCAAAAGGAATATCACGGGCATGTTCGTCACTAAAAGTCCAGGGTTGGAATTGCTACATCTCCGGTGACACTAAGGAAGAAAGTTCTGAGCACCTCTTTCATGTGGGTCACGGACGGCACACTTTTTGGACAACCAAACCTCACCAATGCTTGGTAGAGAGAACTGAGTTTGCAGCCCAGGTGCTACTATGAGACTAATCAACGGCACCGGAGATAGTTGAGAGAAATGGCACATCATCAGCGTGGCAGACACATCGGCAGGAGAAGAAATCCATCCAAATCACAACTCCATCAAAGCCTGACCAGAACAGAGACTCGTTTGCTACACCGGATCACCGCACTGCTAACTGAGTCGATTGCTATACCAAACCGGATCCCCTAATGAACGCGAATCCATTCGACTCATCAAACATGGCCGGGCTCCGGCCCAACCGAGGCCCCATGCCCAGATCGAATCTCGCACCGAACCAGCCTGGTCCTAGCCACTACATAGACCACGACTCCATCAGAATGAGGTTGGAAGAATGGCCCCAAGGGTCTCGGACGAATATGGACCCCCCGGAGACATCCCGCTCGAGGTCCGCAGACATCGCACATCCCACCCTGCCGAACCCGTTTGCCCCGGCCACTGGGACCGTCACGAACCACCAAGGGCGGCATCAAGCGTCCACCATGACGAGACAAGACGGAAGAGAACCCTGCGCGTGGGTCCCAGGAAACATGCTCCGCCTCCCGATCAGGCCGTCCCTCCCAACCACCGGCGGCGACGGCGGTGGCACTCGCCCCACGATGTTCCCAACCCGGGGGTTTCGCCCGATCTCGGGCCGTCGAAGCGAGCGCAACTCCATGACGCCGTTTGGACGACGTCTCCTCCACGAAGCCGCGTCGATCCCCGTCACCGGCGCGTCCGAGCAGCAGCGCCGCTGGGCGCGGGCGGTACAGCTGAGGAGGGACCACCAGGCCCGGCGGAACAGAGTGCGCGCGGGCGAGCCCCGCGTCCAGACCGAGGCTCGGACCGCTGTCGACCGGGCGATGACCACCGACACGCCCATCGAGGACAATCTTGGGGGGTTGGCAGACGAGTTTGGCATCCTCGGCGTGTCGGACGACGACATGGACGGGGAGAATGAGATGCGGGTCGACGCGCGGCCGGAGACGCAGCCGCCTCCTCCCCCGACGCGGACCGTCGCTTCGGACCCCACGCGTGACCGCGCACGAATGGAGGGATACCGAGTCTGTATCGACAACGCGAGGTGTCGGAGGTGTCGGAGAGCCCGCAGGGCCGGCTTCGAGACCGAATTCTAAAGGGGGGTTGACGGGGCACGGAACACAAGGACGGGGGAGAGGGCTCCCGCGGGCGAAGGAGGGTGTGCATGTGTCCCTTCATTCCTGTTGGTCGGCGGTAGCAACAGGTTCTATGTTTACATGATTATAATGCCAGAGTGTGGAGTGTTTTGATCTCCGAGGATGCCTGCAAACTGCTCCCTTTGGTGCATAAGTTAGGAGTCAACACTGTGAATTAGAATTCTGTACCCAGGTCTGTTTGTAGTACGTGCTGCTGTCTTGCTGATCCATGTGAGCCTGCCTAAAAAAAGACTGTATTATGTGTTGAAGAAGTGCGGAGCACCAATTATCAGACGGCAAACAAACAAGAGCAACCCATCCCGCAAGTCGAACCCATGGGTTGTTTGACGTGTTTCGTCTCTCACAGTTTGAAAAACGCTCCCACCGCAGCACACCCTCTATTTCGGCAGGCAGGACAAGAAGTTCAAGGCATTGAGCCTGTCAAACACCACCTGCTGCTTCTCCTGGGACGCCGTCGACTTGTCTTTGGAGTTGCCGACGCTGATGGAGATGTAGCAGCCGGAGGTCGTGGCGACGACCTTGCTCTCCTCGGGGAGCCTGTGGTTGCCGCCGCAGATGCCGATGTCCGGGGCCGACAGGAAGCCCGGGCTGATGCGGCTGAGCACCCACTTGAACTTGTCCGGGTCTCTGCACTGCGTGTCGGTGACCTTGGGGAAGTTGACGTTGAGCCAGGTCTCGGCGGGGAGGTAGGGCGCGCCGCCGGCGACGATCTTGTTGACAAGGCGCGTCGCGAGCTCGGCGTAGACGGAGCTGCGCGCGGGCACGGGGCTCGTGTTCCAGGCGAGGGCGCCATCGGAGCCGCCGGAGAAGGCGATAGCGGGGATACCCTTGGTGCCGGAGGCGTAGGCGGCGGCGCCGACGGTGCCGGAGAAGGGGACCTCCAGCAGGCCGAGGTTGGAGCCGACGTTGGGGCCGGTAACAGCGAGCTCGGGGGCGGCGCCGTCCCAGAGTTCCGGGGCGAACTGCTCGATGCCGTAGCGTATCGAGGTGACGGGGTACGAGTTGACCCAGCGGAGGTCCTTGCGGGTTTCGTTGAAGCCGACGGGGCCGCTGTTGGCGGCGCAGCTGTTGTACTCGCAGGGGCTGCCACGCGGCTTGGGTTCGGAGTCGAGGGAGCCTGAGGGCAAAGGTCAGTGATGTATATAGGAGGGGAAGACGGCGGCGGCGGCGGCGGCGGCCTGGCGGAGGGACGAACTGGAGCCGGACTTGTTCTCGGCCGGGGCGGAGAGGAGCACGTTATGGCCCGAAGCCCTCAGCGCGTCGTTGAAGGAGCGAGCGTAGAGCTCGGCCCAGCCATCGTCGTTGGACTGGATGATGCGCACGCCCTGGACGGCGAGGACCTGGGCGAGCAGGGCGAAGGTGGCGTCGGCGCGCATTGCAAGGACGAGGAAGGGCGCTTGATCGACGCGCGGGGGGAGAGAGAGAGAGACAGAGAGAGAGAGCGGGTGGAAAAGGAGTGTGAAGGCGTACAAAGACCAAATTCTTGTTAGTAGTGCTTTTCAACTCCCTTCCGGTGAGATGAGCGCGGGACATGAGCGACCTTAAGTATTCTGTATGTTGTTAAGCAAGCAACATGGATCCTTCAGGGATCAACCACCACGGCCCTTGTGATCGTCCTCATCCCACACGGTTCCTCCTCCGTGTCTCCATTGACAGCCGGTGATGAGCATGGTGCGCAGGAAAATAGGTTTTACGTACCTATGTTGAATTGGAGGCCAGTATGGCAGTAATAGATACTATAGGCGCTTTGGAGACCGGATATATCGGCTGCCACGGCTGGCACGGCCGGGCCGTTCGGCGACAACGGAGGGACTGCCACGGGCTTCATCCTAGGCACTGGGCTTTGTGGGAGCCTACGGCGCCTAGAAAAGGGGCTGCTAAAGGCCTAGTTAGGCAGGAGGGAGCAGCTAAAGCGTATGAGAAAAGCCTAATATACGCATACTTAACCTACCTATTAAGATTTTTACTAAGCTGTAGAAGTCAGTTACCCGAGCAGGAGCATACGATGTTAAGACAGGCAGAGACAAGAGGGTGGCATGGGTGCACAAGGTAGCTCATGATACACCAGGCTGTAATTCCAACACCCTATTTCACACAGAGTACGGATATTAGTCGTACGCAGCACGTAGGCGCAGTCCGTCGACAATGGGCCGCAGCGCCGGCGAGCCCTAAGAGGGAGGCAATGCCGATAGGGCCCAGGGGTGAATGCGACCATGGCCGGGAGGCGACAGGGGCCAGGGGGCGGGAGGTCCCTCTCGACATGGAGAAGACAAGCCGCAAGGCCGTTACTGGTCGTTTGCGGTCATTGCGGGGGTCTCATGTCCGTCACCTCGCCATCCGCCATTCACAGCCCGTGGATTGAGTCGTGTTGGAAACCTTCGTATAGTGTAGAAGGGCGCGAAATAGCCAACGAAAGTTTTCCCGCACGATGAGATGACAGCTGGGGAGAGGGTATGGGCATGGGAGTGGCCCGACTGGGCGTGACTCGATGCCCCGGCGGTGATCGTTCGGCCAACAGATACCTCCGTATCCGTACAGTCATCCGAGATTCGAGGCCCNTCGGGGAGCCAAGAGGAGCTTCTCTTCTCCAGCAACGACAGCAGGTGAAAGCGGCTTGATTCTTCTAGACTACTGCCTATGTGCTGGGCGGCCGAATCGCTCGATACGGCTACGCGTGCGGAGCCGTCACGATGCAGGACAGGACGACCTCCTGTTCCGGCCACTGCGCATCCGTTCGGTCCGGGGTGAATGGCTCCACTAGGGTGAGGCCATCACGACAGTGTTCCTGAGCTAAAACGGGACATGTTACATGTTCTCGCGGCGATGGAAAGAAGAGAAATCCTTCCTCTCCCATCCGTACCATCACTGCAAAAATTCGGACGGCACCTCGGGCCCTTAAAGAGGTTCCGCCGGTCAGTACGTTTGCTTGCTCCACCGGGCAAAAAGGACCGACTTACCCCAGATGTAGAGACCTTCCGGCGATGCCGGGTTGTGGTGCGTCTCCTCCGTGTCGTTGACCAGGTCGCCATCGACGTAGTGCTCCATGATGAAGCCCGAGGGGTCGAACCTGTCCGCCCGTGTGTCAGTCAGCCTTGTCCATTCCGCCAAGGACACGTTCTCCTAGTAGCAGCGCCCTGAACGTGTAAACATACCAGTAGTCGAAGATCTGGCTGCCCATGATGTGCCGGCCCACGCCCCAGCAGCTCTTGTAGCCCTGCTCCCTCAGCCAGTCGTGCCCAAGCACCTGCGTGTCAAAGTCGTGCGTCTCGAATGACGAGTGGTGCACGTGGAACTTGGGGCCCTCGAAGAAGAAGAAGCTGTGGTGGTCGACGAGTTCCTTACCGCGCGCGAGGCGGAAGAAGACCGTCACCTTCTTGTCCTTGTTGTCCGGCGCGTGGACGAGCTACGCGACCTGTGTTAGACGACGACGACGACGACGACGACGCTGACGACGGAGGTCCATCCGACTTGCGCGACTTGGTACTCGGTACTCACATCGCTGGGGTAGAAGTTGAAGTGGCTGGTGTAGAACTCGTACGCCTTGTCAAAGTCGGTCAGGCAGACGCCGAAATGGCCGAGCTTGTGCACCGGCGCCGGGCGCTTCGTGAAGCGCTGCTTGCGGTTGACCTCGCGGTGCTTCTCGATCGGCTGCACCGGAGGGGATCGTCAGTCGAGTCCTACACAACCGAGTCCTACACACAACGGGTGCCCCGCCTTGTCTGTCTTGGGACTCACAAAATTGAACTTGAGGTTAGGAAACCCCGGGTCGGCTCTCTCGACGGGTGTCTGTCCGTAGACGAGATGGAGCGGCCAGCCGTCAACCGGGTCCTTGAAGCTGACACATTTGCCGCCCCCGGGCACATCCTTGAGGTCGTAGATTTCTGTCGCGTCTGGTAGCGTCTTAGAGGCTTGCTCGAGTTCCGCCATCGACTCGACGACGAACGCGGGACCTCCGAACTCATCCTCGGCCGCCTCGATGGCGCACAGCACAAACGGCTCGGTGCCGTAGCCGCGATAATACGTTCTGTCTCCCGTGCGCTGGAACTCGACGAAACCAAAGTCGTCGTAAAACTTGCGGGCGGCCTCGATGTTCTTGTGCTTGTAAAAGACGTGCGCGAGGCGGACGAGCTGGATCTGTCTGTCGGGCATGATTGTGATTGCCTGTGATTCGAGCGTGGGCACAGTCGTCGGGACGATTTCGGAGTTGGAAAAGGCAGGTGAGGCGGGGCAGTAATGCGCGACGATTTCGAGGTTTTGCGAGTACGTGACGAGCTCCAGACCGTTTCGAGAGTTGTAGTCGTCGTCTTATTTCGGGCTGTTGGGTGGCTCTCATCGTCCGGATTATGTGCCGCTGGGACGTGGGGGATCCATCTTGTTTATCTCCCCCGCATTACCCCAACAGAGGTCCATCGGACGTCGTACGCTCGGTACTTGCGCTGCAGTGTGTCAGAGTCCGGTGGGAAGGATTAGTGGCGTTGCGTTGCAGTGCGACTTGGGATGGCGCGGTGCCGAAACTCAGACGGCGGTTCGGCGTCGTGGCGTTCATAGAGACGTCGTCACCAGCGACTGTGCCGACCAGCCCGGCCGTCTTTGGTGTCGCTCAGCACCTCAGGGAGGCGAAACAGCCGACTGACCATACTTGGTTAGGTACGGATAGGTACGTCCCTTTGATCTGCGACCTGCGTCATCCCCATTGCCGAGCGAATCTCCCGAGGCGAGATGCCTGCCTGGTGACAGCCCCTTTCGACGAGCCGAAGGTCAGACGAGAGAAGGACGAAACGCGCTTCGTGACGAGTGGCCGGCCATAGCTTCCGGGATCAAAAAGTAGCTCCGAATCGATCCAAGAAACCAGCCAAGGTTTGCAGGGGCCGCCCGGAACCGGTTGGTTCGTTCGTCGCGCGGGGTGGTGCCTAGGTCATAATTCATTATGGATCGGCACTTTGCCGGCAGCAGAGAACCCCGAAAGTCCGTGAATCCGCGGGGACTTACGCAACAGACATTTCGGCAGATGGTACCTGTACAGGATCACAAACCCCGACGACACGGCCGTCTCATACGGCCCGTCTGGACGAGTAGTTCCAACTGACGGCACTTCCGGGCCCGATCGCCTCCACCCGATTCCGCCCTGGGCCGAGCAGTGACTCGGAGAGTGGGCCAGCTGGCTGGCAGAGGAACGCGTCGGGGGCTGATGCAGGCGGGCGGCCTTGCACCGAAGAGGTGAGTCAGGGCCGAAGCCCGCATGGTTGGAGTCCACCCGGGGTTCCCTCGCGTCGACATTGACCGTCCTCTCCAGTGGAGGACACCAGTCCCACGTTGGCCGGGATGTCCCTCCTCCTTGTTGTCGCATGGAGGACCAGCATTGCATCCCCGCTTCGAAGCGGATTGTTCATCTGGCGTTGTGGCAGAGTGGTCTAATGCGCAAGACTAGAAATCTTGTTCCTTCGGGAGCGTCTGTTCGAATCAGGCCAACGTCGAGCTTTGTCTTTTTGTCGGGTTCGCAGGTTGTTTATCGCCATGCCGTTTTTGCTTGGAACATCTTGTCCCTAAATAATCTTGCTCATGTCAACAGTGAAATGGATTGGACATGTGGTTCTGTTATCTAATTAAGGATGGCATTCTTTAGTAGCGGACATGGAAGGGGATCTCAACGGCCAGGCCAAAGTCAGCATCAGATCAGTGGGAGGAGGGAGGGACATGGATGGGATTTGATTTTTCTCCATGATTTTTCTTATCTTTTTTCCCACTCCTTTGCGTTCTTATCTCCCCGGGCCCGTCCATCGCTGGGGTCCTGGCCCGAGCGCATCGAAAAGTACGTACTACGTAGTAGCTTTTCAGCGAAACCCCCCNCTGTGCGCCAGCGCAGTGACGAAGCTCATCACCGCCGAGAGTCGCAATCGCAACCACTTCTGCCCCTCCTCGAGATCATTTCACTCTCTCATTCACTCTCTCATTCACTTTCTCATTCACTCTCTTATTCACTCTCTCAGTCACCCCTACCCCAACCACCGCCTCGATCTTCTCCTACCCGTTCGATTTGCCTCCTCCTCAGCGAAACAAACAGGCAGCCGACATCAATCCGTCGGTCAGACTCCCTCACCCGCCACAATGCCCAAGAAACTCTCCAAGAACCCGCAGGGCGGCAGCACAACAACCCTCGGCACGCCCTCGACCTCGACGACGAACTCGTCCTCCCTCTCCCTCCCACGCATCCTCACCGACGACCTCCCGTTGCCCAAGCTCGTCGTCTTCGACCTCGACTACACCCTCTGGCCCTTCTGGGTCGACACCCACGTCGCCGCGCCCCTCAAGGCCAACGCCACGCACTCCGCCGTCGCCGACCGCCACGGCGAGTCCTTTGCCTTCTACCCGGACGTCCCGCGCATCCTCTATACCCTGCCGCTGGCCGGCGTCAAGATCGCCGTCGCCTCGCGCACCTCGGCGCCCGACCTCGCCCGCGACATGCTGAAGCTGCTGCACGTGCCGCCGCCGAGCGTCGACGAAGGCGGCGGCGGCGGCGGCGGCGGCGGCGGCGGGACGGGCAAGAAGGAGAAGACGAAGAAGGCGCTCGAGTACTTTGACGGCCCGCTCGAGATCTACCCGAGCAGCAAGATCCGCCACTTCGAGACCATCTTTCGCAAGACGGGGATTCCCTTCACCGACATGCTCTTCTTCGACGACGAGAGCCGGAACCGCGAGACCGAGAGTCTTGGCGTCACGATGCAGCTCGTGCGCGACGGCGTGTCGTGGGGCGAGATCGAAAAGGGCGTGGCGGAGTGGCGGAAGAGGAGGGGATACTCGGGGTAGATTGGCGGCGGTTGTGGCGGGAATAGACCATGGGGGGATGGGGTCTTTGGGATCTTGCTAGAGGGGCGTTGGGGCGGTAGTAGGCTTTGTCTGCCTGCGTACCCGTACGCTTCAATTCACAACACTACAATGTACATATAGAGTACATACGGACGATATAGACTCCGGGGTCCGTGCTGTAACAGATGGGATGATTCGGCCCTGCATGAGGATCCGGGGTCCTTGGGAGTTGGGACGAAACCACGTCATGAGATACCATATTTTGAATTTAAAATGATGCCTTGAATTTATCGTTACTATGTTTTAAAAACTCCAGCCCATGTTGCCTCACTCGGAGATCCTGCTGCCGTTTGTTCCCTGGAAGAGGGCCAGCCGCCCTCGGGGGTATTATCGTAAGCCGCACCCAAATTACAAAAACAGACCGATGCTGTAATGCCCCAGAATGTAATTACAGCTGCTAAGCGATCCAGCCCCGAAGACGTGTCTACGCCGCTCCTGTGGGCGGCGACGCCGTGCTGCCCTCGATGTGCTTCTCGGCGATCTCCTTGGTTTCGGAGATGGACAGCTTCTGCATCTCCGACGCCGGCACCATCTGTGTCCCCCCCGTCACGCTGCCCTCCTTGGTCACGGGCGTGCCAGCGGGTGTCGGCTCGGCCGCCGGCGCGCTCGCCTTGGACGGCCACGCCTTGGGGACGGAGCAGATGAGCTCCTTCTGCTCGACGCCGTTGACGCTACCAATACCGAAGCACTCCACGCGGGTGCCGTCCTCGTTCTCGCGCCAAACGGCGGGCCGCGACCTGAACGAGCTGTGGCCGTTCTCCCACCGCACCACGCCCTCCCACGCCGGGTCGACCGTCGGCTGGTCGCCGAACTTGAACTCGAGTTCGCCGCCGTACTGCTTCGGGATGTTGCGCCGCTCGATGAACTGCTCGAGGGTCGGCAGCACCTCGTGGGGGCTCAGGATAAAGATCTTGGACACGGTGATGGGGTCGAACCAGCGCTTGATCCAGCCCCAGACGGTGGAGAAGAACACGGGCGCGCCGATGATGAAGATGCCTGCACGGGTCTTATCAGCCGCTAGTTCATGCTTGCGGCGTGGGGGGGAAACGACGTCGGTCACTCACGGTCAAGCGTCTCGGGGTAGTGCGCCGTCGCGAGCTGGCTGGCGGCCTGCATGTGCGACTTGAGGTTCCAGAACTGCTTCAGGCTGACCCCGGAGATGTCCACAATGTTTGTGCTCAGCGTGATCGGGGTCTCGCGGTGCTCGCGGTCCTGCAGCTGCGTGGACAAGGGCTGGGTGAAATGTGTGAGGTTCTCGTAGAGCGCAAAGAGGCGCAGCATGCCGGCCGGGGTCTTGCCGTCGAACTTGGCCTTGCTGAAGCTCGAGTCCTTGCCCAGCTTCTCGTAGTTGGAGATGGTCTTGTTGTCCAGCGTCTTGACCTCAAAGAGGTAGACGGGGATGCCGCGCTTGTCGCGACGACCGAGCCATTGGGGGTACAACCGACGGCTCTGGTCAAAAGCGTCAAGCTCGATAGTCTCGTAGAGTACGTCAATGTCGTTGGCGGCGCGCCAATCCTCCGTAGCCTTGAACTGCGTCAGGGCGTCCTCGGGAACCCATCTTCGGGCGCGCAGGTATCGGCTGCAGTATGACGCAAAGAGGGGGAAAAGTCAGAACTACCGCTTCATCTTCCGGCCTTTCAGGCGCACACGAAGGCGCCGAGTACCGTGGGAGGGGTTGTGGAGAGGAGGGAGGGGGCAGACTCACAGCAGAGTCGGGTCGTCGTGGGACGCTGGCGAGCCAGGCTTGTACAGGCCCTTCTCCTCCACCAGTGTCTTGAAGGCGGCTAACTGCGCCTCTTCGTGCTCGCTGAGGTGGCCCAGATGGCCGTGAGGGTACCCGACGTCGGATACAGTCGAAGCGGCGGATTTGACCCTGGTCGCAGGGTCGGCAGCGGCGGAGTCGGTCGTCATGGCGGTGTTTGTCAGTCTTTCTTTACTCGGTCGAAATGGCGGCTCTTTGGGGGGATGCGGTGTAACGAAAACGCGGTTTCTGGAAGAAGAGGGAAAGGAAGAACGTCTGCTCGCCAGCGCAATGTGCGAGGTCGCTTTGAGAAAGGTCTGGGGCGTCAGCGGACATGTCGGGCGGGCGGGCTTCTTGGGAGGGGCGCGCGGGATGGGCGGAATCCGTCAATTTGATGTGGTAATCGGAGGAACCAGCACGCAACGTGCGGCATGCGGCGACCAGAGCGGGTGCCGCCCCCCTGTGATCAAATTTCGACCCCTGTCAGCTGTCAACTTGTGGCCCTTCGGCTTCGTTTGCCCGACTGATCCGACGAACCAACATGGATTGATTACATCATATCTGTACAGCCAAATGCACCTGGACCTTGGACATTTATCGCCCTCGACTGTCCGCACCAGCATTAGGAATAAGCTCAGTTCGACGTCAACACCACTCTCGTGCTCATCCACTATCTTCCGCAACCTTGCCACGGCAGCACAATGCACCACTTGATGAATCATGCATCTCAACAAATTGGCATGGTGCATCTCCCATGCAGTTCTGTCTAATCTGGGCTGCTAGCCGAACGCCACAGCCTGCGTCCCGGAGGGTGTCGCGCCACCAAGAAGATCCTTCGGCGCGAAGCCAGCCAATGGACGAACTGTCAAAAGCATGACGTGCGAGTCATGGTGGAGATACCAATGTGAAAGCAAATAACTTGATTCTCAAAAACCAAAACAACAGCATTCAAGACGAATTTGGAGGGCAACGACGAATTTCAATCGTTGTGCTTGAGTTTCTCCCCTTCGCTGCTAACAGACTATTTCCGGACTCCGCACAGATCAATACTCGAATGGATGTCCCTGCACAAAGCCAGTGAATCCCTTAATCGACTTCGGGGTCACGTTCATGCATCTGGAGGCTTCATCCCGACCTCGCGACCGTTGGATGCTTCCTTGCGCCAATCAGAGGTCGTGAATATAACTCCACTTCGCCTGATGCGGCAATCCGTTGTTGCACCGAATACGCGGATAAAAATAAAAATAAAAGGAGGCATGCCCAGCAACTACTCACCCACCAGGTAGCCAGCCACTGGAAGGCAGAGAGAGTCGAGACTCGGGAAATCGGGCAAAAGCCATAAGGCGGCCTGTTAACGAGGCAAAGGGAAGCGGCGGACGGAGACACGGGTAGGTGTGTACCTCGATTACCTACCTCCCTGCCTGCCATGCTGTGTGTCGTAATCGAGACACGCCCACCACTACCTGGGTGAGGTAGGTGGCCACTGCAAGCCATGACACCGAGTCGACACAGGAACAAAGAAAGAACCGGCCGACCAGAATCCGACAACGAGGCAAAGGCAGGCAGTGCACGGCACGGCACGACACGACACGACAGGTAGGTGTGACTCAGTCAGACCATCTATCTACCTACCTTCCCTTGGTACGCTGCATGTCAAACTGCAGTAGCTTTTGGCGTCAACCAAGTCTTTCCTCCATACCTGTGTCAGAATGGAGCATGTTTCTGTCCCTGTACATACAACACACCTTGATGGAATGAATGAGTCAACTGAGAAAGTCTATATGGCCGACCTTGTCGAGTCACTTCACGCTGTGCGGATGTGCCTGCCTGCCCGCCCTTCGGATCTGGTCCAGGGTCGCCGGCGCCCCTTCAGTCTTACAGGGTCTACTGGACATGCAGCGCCTCCCTCGCTACCAGCCTTGCAGTTCCTCTATGCAGGCACTCACCAAGTACCGCCCTAGACCAGTACCGTTTCCGTCCTTGGCATCAGTGGCTGGCCTGGGTCGCTCAAACGGGGACTTGCAAATGTGGATCCATCCCCGAGGCCGTTTCGCCTCAGTGTAACTAAAATTCAACGTCGGTCCTGGTAACCTCCGCGCCCGCTTCTCGGTTCATTTCTCAGAAAGCGAAGGCAAGTGACTAGGGAACTCAGTGTTTGGGAAGGGCCTTTGGCGAAAAGATGGATTGATTTTGTGCTTTCATTGACAATATGAAGCCCGGCTTGGCCGCACCTGCTTTTGCTGCTAATCTACATGAGCAATTCAGACTCTGCCACCTAGCACATACGACCATACCCACTGGAGAACTCGGGATCCCGTCCGCTCTCCCATAGATAAGCCAGTGAGGGCCGGATTAGTAGTTGGGTCGGTGACGACCAGCGAATACCTGGTGTTGTATGTTTTTTTGGTTTTGCTTGCTTGTGTGTGGATCGTGAAACTGGGTCAACTGCCTTGTTGACTGATTGCGTAAGCGGTTCATCTGTGACCGACCGCCCAGGATGGTTCTCATGCATCCAGACCAAGCAATTCTAGCATTTCTAAAGACTGCCCGAGTCGGTGACTTGCGAACCATGAGACTGCTAAACTTTCGCGCACTTACGTATGGCTGTTCGCTGTCACTTACACTTTCCAATGTCTTTGGATTAAATACCAGACCCTGTCACCCTCCCCTGCAAGAGAAAGTGGTCGAGGCATCTAGCCGGGTAGCGGAGACAGCACTTTATTGGACTCTGGTTAGGCACGTTCTCCGGAATCCAATGTGTCAGCAGAGTCAGCACTTGGCGAGAAGCCTGGACGGACACAGAGTTTGGCATTTCTTGGTGTCTAGACAGCCGATGAAGCAGCCGACTAACCATGGGCTTCTCTCCTGGCAGAGGCATCTCGGCAGGCATGTTTAAGTTAAGATTAGATTACCAGTTCCTACCGTTCCACGGGTGGGTGTCAAACGTTAAACCTTAGTCCAGTAAGTCCTCCCAAGGTCGTCTCATATGCCCTCGGGAATCTGAACCATCGAGTCTCAACAAACTTTGAGGGCTTATGGTTGTGCCACTGGTGGTTGGGTCGCCTCTTCTAGGGTGTTGGACGCCTCGACCATCGAATATCAGACCATGGTACGTGAAAGATTGTAGCATCCCTATAAGAAGGCCTCCGATCCCCCTCAAAGTGCGTAGGATTTCTAAAAGAAACATCAACCATCAGACTCTCAAGCCAGACACCACTTCTGTCAAGCTGCTTTCTGATTGATCTTCACATCAAACAAACCTCACACATTCACAGAAGTCTTCTTCAATCAAACCACCTCTTCATTCTACTTCATACAAACCTCTTCTGAGACGATTCTTCATCTCTCAAACCCTCACTATACAAACAAACAAACAAACAACCAAACAAACAAACAAACCTCACACATTCACAGAAGTCTTCTTCACTCAAACCACCTCTTCATTCTACTTCATACAAACCTCTTCTGAGACGATTCTTCATCTCTCAAACCCTCACTATACAACCAAACAAACAAACAACCGTCCAAGCAGACAAGATGAGACTTCCTATCATCTTCACCTCTGCTCTCGCCATCGTCAATCGTCGAGGCGAGCCCAAGGACACCGGGAGCCTCTCCAATGACCACCTTCCACTCGATCGTCTCCCCGAGTGCTGGCAGAAGTGCTTCCAATCCACCAACCACGCCTATCCCCCCGACGTTAACAAGGTCGGGATCCGGGACTTTTGCGAGGACAAGCTCTGGCACCTCCGCATGTGGGACATGAACTGGCTCAGCGCCTGTTCAACCTCGGACTGCAACGACGAGGATATCGACCTGGGCCAGACCTGGTTCGAGGATGTGTGCAACGCGCACTAGATCGCCAACATCAGAATCCATCGATTCGATATCGACACATCCTCGCGGAGAAGAGAGGCACAACTACACACACAACCTCTCTCTCTCTCTCTCACACACACACACAGAGAGAGAGACACACACAAACAACCACAAACAACTACAACCACAAACAACCACACACAACCACATACATTCACACACACACACACACACACACACACACACACACACACACACACACA
>NWBT01000041.1:1079093-1091075 GCA_003386485.1 Colletotrichum lentis | reverse complement strand
CGAATGTCTGTGATGTGCGGCCACTATGTGATTCCCATGGGCTCTCCTATGCGTGAGTGAGTGAGTGTGTGTGTGTGTTCCGTCGCCTTCCGTGGCCATGCTGCAGCTTTCAACAACAAGACCAGGGGCGCGGCGATGGATGCACCACCCGGCTCGGTCTTGATTCCTCCAACGTTGTCTGCAAAAACAAAAACAGCCCGTCTACAGGTGGTTTGCTTCCCGGCGAATGCATCCGGCAAATGAGGGCCGTCGAGCAGGACGTTTCGATGGCATGGAAGCTTGATATCCGATCCTGCGTTCCACGGCCATTGTTAAATCATCACCATAGGCGGCGCTTCGAGTCACGGACAAGATGCATTCAAGGAGCAAAGCTAATGGGATTTTCAAGGCCATCCATGGGACTATGACGTGTCATCGGTACGGCCCGCGACATGGAATGAGAAAAAATGAGATGGCGCGCCTCACGCCTTTAGTCGTCCGTGGCGCTGTAGTTCCTGTGCGGGTCGCCAATGCCGCCCGGGCGAAGAAGCGGCCTCGTCTCCCTCTCGACCTGCCGCTCTTCCCTATCTTGTAACCGCTCCAGCTCCTCCTCCGTGTCGGCGTACCGCTCGGGATGGGCCGTGTACGGGCCGGGAAGACCCTGCTCCCAGCCCTCCGAGTAGGTCCTGATTGGGTTGGGCCGTCTGGGTTCGTCGACGAGCGCCGGGGAGTCTACTTCTCCGCGGTGCTCCTGGAACTCGTAGTAGACGGCCATAACGAGCAGGGCGCCCTGCATGAGTGCGGTGAGGATAAAGATGCCCCAGGTGCTCCAGCCCTCCCACCCCAGTCTTACAAAAAGGCTGCTGGCGAAGAGAAAGCCGCCCGGAGTCTGGATGCACATCATTGGGATACTCAGACTCCCGACGTGCTTGATGTGGTACGTCGTCCAGATCTGGGGAATGTACTGCACGGCAGCGAGGGCTGCCGCCATGACCCCGAGAAGATTGGCCCAGAAGTCGAGGTGGTCGCGTAGGGCGACGGTGAAGACAACGGTTAGGATTATGACCAGCAGGCCGTGCAGCAGGCAAAGCGAGCCGACCATAATGGCGGTATGCCACGAAGGCGGGGTGTCGACGAGCTCTTCATCAGGGATGTTGGCGTCGCTGTAGCGGAAGAAGACGAGGAACAAGACAAGGCTGAGCACTGCGTTAGCATGGTACAACCATCATAGAGATGAATGAGGGGGCTGGCGGAGAGGAAAGAAGAAAAAAAAAGAGGGAAAGTCCCGGCTCACATCAACGCAAAAGAGATCCACTGCACGCCCAGCTGGGCGATTCCCAGCAGACCGGCGGCGCATTCGAAAGTGCCCAGCTCGGAGCAGCATGCTATGTCGCGCCTCGAGGGAGCGACGGTAAGGATATTGGCAAATCCGGCAGTCGCGGACGTGACTCCCAGCAGGACGAACCACGGCGAGATGCCCTCCGAGGTGCCTCTGGCGATGATGCGGTAGTGTTGAGGCAAGTACGAGACGAGGAGTCCGATGAGGATAATGCTACAGGCGGCAGCATGTCAGCCCGCGTCCGGCACACAGCAACAAAGTCGGGGAGGAGTGGGTTGAGTTAGCTCACATGGAGATTGTCAGGTTGAGGAAGCCGGGAGCGCGCAGCTCGGCACAGCGGTCGTCGAAGACAGTAGCAACCATGGTTGGAGGGGTTATCGTGGAGAGCAAGGCGGTTGCTGGTGTCGGTTTACCGGACGGGTTTGGTCCAAAGCAGGTTGCAAGTACAACAGCACGCAGCCCCCCCAGCAGCTGTCGAGAAGGTTCTGCTTCGTGCTTGATTCGGGTATTCCCCGTAGGCAGGATGTCCGTCGCGACGCGAGTGTGAGATGACGGAGGTTCCAAGGCCACAGGCGAAAGCGGTAGGGTGGGAGAGGAAGGCAGGGCTAGCTCGGCATTGCGTAACCGTCGGGGGAGCAGGAACAAACTGGTAGGCCGGGGGATATGAGGTCGTCTCGCTTCGGTTCGGTCGGTTGGTCGGTCGGTGATTTGGGGCGGGGATGAAGCCGAAATGACAGAGGAGATGGTCGAGAGACAGGACGACACTGTGTTGGGTGGGCGGGTACGAAACGGCGTGTGGGACGAGGAAGTCCGGCGTCCGATTGACTGACTGACTGTTGTCTGTGTGGTGGTGGGTTAGCCTGTTAGCCTGGGCGCAGGAGAAACTGGATTTGGGGTCGGCAAAGGGCAGACCACAGCCCTGGATCTGGAAGATGTCTCTCTGCAAAGACTCACCTGGCTGGATGTATGTCCGGTGTTGGTTGATTTGGTTGAGACGGGTGTGTTGAGTCCGGTGCTGTCTCCGTAAGGTTACCTACCTAGGTAGGTAGGTTGGCAGCGCAGATACGGCGGATACTTGGATGGGCGTACGGGGGAATATACAGCGGGGTTGTGCGACTGCTGAGAGCCCAGCCGGCGCCTGGCTGCACTGTCTTCGCGCTTGGGCCAGGAACATGCATCGTTCGCGGTGCCATGACGTCGCTGCCCGCACTGCGCGACTGGCCGACGAGGTCCCCCCACGGTATCTCACACGGTAGCACCTGCCCAAGCTGGAGAGGCGCCAAATCCAGTCCAGGTAAGATATCAGTATCTACTATCTACCTACCTACCTAGGTACCTTAGGTAGGTAGGTACCTAGGTCAGGTACCAGTTAGGTAGGTAGGTAGGTACCTCCCCTACCTACTAAGGTACGGATACCTTACCTCTCCTTTCCCACTATCCCTCCCTTTTCCCCGAGTGCATGTGCGCCCCTCGGTGAAGCCCTCGGTGGGACAGCTCGGCCTTCGGTAAGACAGCCTATTCGATTCGATCCCTCACCGAGACATAGTCCCCCTAAGGTACTCCACTCCACTCTTTTCCCAGTGCATGCAAATTGCAAACACAGCCAGCAGCTCACAACATCAGCACAATTGCGTGTTGCGTCTTTCCATTTTTACCTCACGCTCGGCCACCAGACGAAGCCATCACCACCGTTCATCGCATCCAGCGGCTGCCTACCCGATCAGCCTGACTTGTGTTTTTACCAAGCCTTTTGTCCCGCAACTCAACGCACATCTCCAACTAGCTCCAGTTCGACCCTCACTACTGCAGATTCTTGATTCGTCTTCACCTCCAGCCTCACTTGCAACTTGTCAATCACACTGGCCATCGAGTAATGCTAGCGCACCTCCTTGCCAACTTCCACACTGGCGATGCGTTCTTCCGAAGCCAAGCACGCAGACCCTGTGCTGCTTCCCGAGACCGATAGTTCACCGCCCAAGGACCCTTACGCCCCCTCGCTGGATCTCGTTGCTAGTACCGAGGTAGCCGCCGGAGACCCTGTCCATCTCCCAAGACCGACCAACTTCTTTCGCCAAGTCCAATGGACGGCTGACGGCACAACCCTCGTTGCTTCTACCTCGGACAACCGCTTGTCGGCATACGTGTTGCCAGCAGACCTGCTCAACCCAACCGGCCGGCCGCGGCTCTTAACGCCCCACGGCCAGCTGCAGCTCCCGGAGCCCTTCTACTCGGCCGCTCTGTCGCCCTATTTTTCACTGTCCGAGCCGCAGACTCAACTCGCCCTGCTCGCCTGCAAAGACCACCCCCTCCAGCTGTATCACGTCTTCCCAGAGTCCCGGTCTTCGCCCCCGCTGTGTTCTTACAAGCTGATTCGCCGCGAGACAGAGGAGTACATCTGCCCCGAGTCGCTCATGTGGGCTTGGCCCGGCACCCATTTCCTTGCCGGCTCGACAAATCGTCTCGACTACTTCGACGTGTCGAGAACCGGTTCCGATGGCCCCGTCTTGACTATCCCCACCATCCCCTCCAAGCGGCACCTTCTCAAGGGCGGCGGTGTTGGTATGAAGGGAATGGTCTCCACCCTGTCAAGCCAGCGCCCAGATGAGTCCGGCGCTTCCATCGTGGCGGCGGGCACTTGGTCTCGCTGGATGGGTCTCTACGACGTGACACGCACGAACAAGCCTGTGGCTAATTGGAGCATTCATGGCGTTACCAAGGCCCACTTCGGCCGAGACGTTGGCGGCAACGGCATTGTGCAAGCCATCTGGAGTCCATGTGGCCGATATCTGGCCATCAACGAGCGCCAGGCAAGCGGAATCCTCGTCTACGATGTTCGCGGGACAGGCCAGCCCCTGAGCCTGCTCGTTGGCAGGACCTCGACCACGCAGCAACGGTTGACGTGTGATGTATTTCCGGGAAGCGAGGACTGCGGCGGCTTCGAGCTCTGGGCCGGCACAGAACAGGGAAATGTTCTCGTTTATGAGGGCGTTGGCGCCATGGACGGCGTCCTTGACAAGTCATGGGACTGGGCCGCCCATTCATCACCAGTTGGAAGCGCTGCCGTTCACCCCACCGGCTCCGTCGTCGCCACTTGCTCTGGCGCGTGGGCCAGCTATGCGGATCGCGAACTGGACAGTGAGATTGGTTCTACGGACGACGGCGGCCAACCGCGCTTGGCATCCACATGCATCACCCCTGATTCCGCCCTCAATGTATGGACATTGGCGTCGAATACTGCAGAACCCGTGGCTCAGGGCAACCCCGAAGCCGTACAATGACAACCGTCGGCTTGCTATGACTCTCCGAGTATCATTTTGCTGCCGTCTGTGCCCAAACAAAAAGCGTCCACAGCTCCCCATTCGAAAAGGACCGACAACGAAGGCTTTGTCAAGGCAATGGTTCATTTCGCCCAGGATCGACATGAGCTGCCAAGAGTAGTTGCTTCTTCCGACCACAATGTTACGACATCATCCTCATGCAGGCAGTTGGCACATGGATGACGGACCTCGGGTCAAGGCTAGCCAAGCTTGCGGCACTCAGCTATCGCCAACAAAGTTTCGCGTGGCATGTAGCCAAGATCTACTAATAGCTCGGGAAAGCAACTCTTCTGCACGGGAGGCTGCAGTCGCTGATGCAACGTGTTGCCGATTGCGAGGATCTCATTCTCTTGCTGCCCGCTTGCCTCACGTGCTGCAGCCACGGCCTTCTCAACCATCGACCCGGGCAAGGAAATCTCCTTCAGGCCGTCTGGGCCATGTTGTTTCTGCAGAATACTCAGCCACACGACCCGGATATTGCCTGGTAGATCAGATGGACAGTTGAACCAGTGGGGCGTTGGGCGTCGGAACTGGCTCATGCTGTGCTGCAAAGAGTCAAGAAACCCGAGGTACATCCCGCGGCTCCGACTAGAGACTGACCAAGGGTTGACAGGCGCAGCGTCTGCCTCGCATACCCGAGCTCATGCCAGCGGATTCCCCCAAGAGGCCGAACGGGCTTTACTTGTTATCGCTTTTCTCTTCACGCAACGTCTCTTCAGTCGAACGGCGGGTATCAGCGCAACACCTCCTACTCCAGCGGGACCACATTTCGTCACCGCGGACTCTCGCCTGGCCGACAGGAGAGAGACGCAGAGCGGCTTGCAACTTCGGCATACTTCTGTATGCCAACATCACCATGTCGTTTAGCAATCCGAGTTGATTTCCCGTTTCCAACAAGGCTTGACACGGACCCCCGGTTACGCCCCTCAAACACGTTCTCCAGCCAGCATGCGGGCCTGGAACAGCGCCACGACCAAGCGTTCCTCCATCATCAGACCGTTTCCCATTCCGGATGCTGTCGTTCCTGACTAGGGACTTCCACGCAGCAGTCTCGGCCCAATGACCCTAAAAGTTCAGACGAGAGACGGAAGCCTGCTGCTCAGTTCTTTTTGGAAGTTGCGAGCCTCCTCGTTGGCTTTCCATCCCAGCCCTTGCTTGACCTGCAACCCTTCCCCCTCGAGTTAGCAAAGCCGATGGTCTGCGGTTTCGGCGTTACTAGTGAGATACTGGCCGCCGCGCGTCAGATCAAGTGAAACTGTGATTTACCGGAAGCATCAGGCAAAACGATACGATCCCCATGCATGCGGCGTGGCACCTCATCATGAATGAATGGCACAGCAGCCCCGGCACAGAGCAGGATGAACAAGCATACCGTCTAACATCAATCTTGTCTCTCGCTCTTGCGTCGTGACTCAAGGATCTCGGGAACCTTGGGGATAGACAGAGACTGCTTTGATCATCGTTGCGGCGCACGTCTCGGCAATGTGTAACATGGACGGACTCGGGCGACCAGAGTGTGCAGCCGCTCCGTCTACCTCTCCTCACGTCAGGAGTCAAACTTGAGATTTGTACGATCCAAGCGGTCGGCAGTCCATGAGCCGGAAGCTAAAGAAGCCTCGTAGAATATTCCGTGGCGGCTCTCGCCCGATATATCTGACATAAATACAACACCTGACGATGCCAGTCGCCAGCCCGACGCCCCTCAAGCTAGCATCTCCATCTCTTGCTTTCAGCTTTGCCTTCTTTCGCTTGCAACACCAAATCTTGGCCGGTCTAACTTTCGGTCGGGCTCCGATTCGTTCCAGTCGTTTTCCCACTCTTTCCCTTCGTCGTTCTTGATCTCGGACCGTTGCAGCTATGAGGACCGCGTCTCTCATTGGCACCGTTGTGGCGGGCCTTGCTCTCGCTCGTCCTGGCATGGACATCAAGAAGCTGATAGCCGACGCCCAGCTGCAGATCCGTCAGATTGGTGGCGGCGGCCCTTCGACAGAGCTGATTGGCGACCTCGTCGAGCTCCGCGAGCGCGAACTGACAGCGACGGGCGCCGCCATCAGAGATATCTTGATCACCGAGGCCTCGGGCCAGGACGTGGATACCTTTTACGACGAGTCTGAGTTAGCACCGAAGGGCTCCGAGGAGTGCGAGTCCGACGATTGCTGCATTTGGAAGCACATCGCCGACGATCTGGCCAAGCAGATGGTAGGCACTGCCGGCCGGTGCAACAGCGTCGCCCGCGGCGCCATCCGCCTCGGTTTCCACGACGCCGGCGCGTGGTCCAAGTCGACGGGCGGCACTGGCGCCGACGGTTCCATCATCCTTGCCAACGAGTGCAAGACGCGCTCCGACAACAAGGGCCTCGAGGAGATCTGCGACATGACGGCGACCTGGTTCGCCAAATACAAGAAGTTCGGCATCAGCATGGCAGACCTGATCCAGTTGTCCGCCAACGTCGCCACGGTCTCATGCCCTCTCGGCCCTCGCGTCCGCACTTTTGTCGGCCGCAAGGACTCATCCACCCCCGCCGCCAAGAACCTCCTCCCCGATCCCTCGGACAGCTCCGCCAAGCTGTTTAAACTGTTTGGGGAGAAGTCCTTCACGCCCGCCGGCCTTGTGGCCCTCCTGGGTGCCCACAGCACCAGCCAGCAACGCTTTGTCGACCCTTCGCGTGCCGACTCGCCGCAGGACAGCACGCCAGGCACGTGGGACATTGCCTTCTATCAGCAAACGCTCAACCCCAACGCGCCGCGCGCCGTCTTCAAATTCCAGAGCGACATCAACGTGTCCCTGGACCCCCAGACCAACGAGGTCTGGAAGATGTTTGCAGCGGGGCCGCGTGGTCAGGCCGTGTGGAACCAGGTATGGAAAAAGCTGTCCCGTCACACCTTCGTCCCATCTGATATAACCTTGTTTTCGACCTAACACCTAAAATTCAGGCCTATGCGTCCGAGTACGTCCGCATGTCTCTCCTCGGCGTCAACAACATCAACGACCTGACGGAGTGCACAAAGGTCTTGCCGCCTTTCCGCCCTGCCTTTGAGCAGCCCGACCAAGACCTCCTCGATAAGGTCATGGGCTCCGTCCTTAACTCGGACCTCGTTAAGCAGGCGTTGCAGAAGGGCGACAAGATCCCTCCCGCCGCATTGTCGAACCCGTAATGCCGAGTCCTGGTTCGGGAGCGTACATAATTTTTCACTATTCACTATTCTTCTTCCACCACCTGACTGCCTCTTTTTCCACCAGACCAAGTTGTTGAATATATATCGCATGTAGAACAGGACCAGGGCGTTTCGAGGGTAACGCGTATCATCGCATGCATAGCGCGCACGGAAAATGAGTCACGACACAAACCATGGGCCGAGGCTGGCCGGAGCCAGGGGTGTGCCGAGGGGCTGAAGCATACTCTTGTTGTTCCGTGACGATAGTTTACTTGTAATTCTTTTCTCTCTCTTTTCCCTTTTCTTCCATCTCAAAAGACATCAAAGTAGACGGCAATTGTAGTTGTTCCTAACGATCCACCCTCAACTTCTGCTCAGTATCACCAGGCAAGGTTGCAAGAAATATTATGTCAACGGATGGCACGGCTCTCTCCCTGAGCACTCACTTCTGGTAGCCGAAGGTGGGATGCAAAGCGCAATTCAGATCACCTGGCGGTGTTGCCATGCGAACCTTGGCCCGAGCCAGCGGGGAGTTTGTTTCGTTTTGTTCAAGTTCTGTAACGAGGCCACGAGGGCCNGGGGGGGGGGGGGGGGTATGCGAGGTGCTTACGGCGCTCGCTACTCAGATCCGTCCGAACGAGAATTCGCTGCCGACGAAGGGTTTCCGGGGAGTCACTAGCCTAGACGCGCACTGACTCTGTTGGCAAAGTCCCGTCCGCCGAGGAATTCCTGCAGCATGTCCGCCCTCTCGGCAGGGCTCATTGCCAGGAACCGCACAAGCGTTCGGTCTTGACCGTCTTCTGGATACGAGCCCTTGACGATGGCGAGCGCGACCTGGGCGGCGTACATGTTGAGCCCGGCCCGTCTGAGAAACACTTCCCATTCCGTCTCTTCAGGCATGAGGATCTGCTGCACGTTGGAGGCGGCCTCCTTGACATGGGTGGCTGTGAGTGCGCACGTCCAGCTGGCGAGCGTCTGGTTCCCGCCGGCCACGTATATAGCTCTGATACTGCAGCCGCCACGGCTGCCAAGAGCGGATGCGAAAGCGACAAAAGAAGCGTAAGCCTCGGCGTCGGCTTCGTCCAGGGGGCTGGCGTGCTCGCCCGCGAGAGTTCCCTCCGAGATGAGCACGATGAGTCGCTCGTAGAGTGGCGCGACTCTCACAAGGCGCTGGCGGATCTGAGAGAGCTGCGCTTGGGAGCCTGGCAGCGGCTTCTGTCGGATCTTGAGGATCGTGGTGATGATGATGCCCGTCGCCGGGGACGGGATAATGTCGGCCTCGTATGAAAGCGGAGAAGCAACCTCGACGCGCCTAGTGCTGCCCGGGGACCAGGCCCAGGTGTTGTGCCTTGCGAAGTCGCGGTCCACAAGGTCTATGCCTGGGATCTTGGCTTGGAGGGCCGATATGATGCAGCGCGGCAGGCAGACGGAGATGACGATGCGGGGCGGTTCTTCCAAGCTGTCGATGGGCGGGCATGGAGCGTCGGCAAGGATGATGCGTCTTTCTGGCTGGTGTGCCTGGGTTTCCTGTGTATTTTGCGATGTCTGTGTCGTTACACGTTGACACGTGGACCTAGGGTTAATCGTTTGTGGTGCTGACGATGGCTTGTGTCGCTTTGCTGCGCGCAAGTCCATGTAGTTGGACAGCAGCCGTCCGGTCGCATTGGCGTCGTTCTCGTCGAGCAGTAAGCCGTCTCCCAGGATCCTTGTCACGTTCATCTGCTTGGTCATTCGTCGCAACTTTACCCCTTCCGTCGGAGATGTCAGGCTCGAGGGTTCTTCTCCCTCGGCGACATGCGCCGTTTTCCGTTTCCTGATCAGATCCATGAAATCGTCTCCTGGCCCGAGCAGACTGAGTTGTTGGTGTTGGTAGTCAGCTTCACAAGGCAGCGGCAACTCCTCGTCGTCATTCTCAGCGAGAGCCTTGAGTCGACGTTGGTGACGAACGTAGTCGGCACTGGTTGGCAGCGCCAACGAGCTATGGCCCCCGAATAGCTCTTGTAATATGCGGGTGTCTCCTACAGACTCTCGTACATTGGCATGGGCCAGGGACACCGGAAAGGGTATCCATCGGAGGTCCCTCTGCTCATGTGGGTTCCTCGGCCACTGGGACGATTTGTACTGTTGCCCATATTTGTGCCGGATCCACGCGAACATGGCAGACGGATCTTGCGCCACCCCCCACCAGTCTGGCACCGGCGTGCTAAAATCGAGAACCGGGGGCCGCATTCTAGCGATGGCGTCGACGACCTCGATCTGCTCTTGCTCCAGCTTGTTGGTCATGTCGTCCGCCTTATCCTTGATGAGCAGGTTGAATTGTTCGTCGAAACTGGATTCAGTTTCGTCAATCGGAATCTCCCTGTCAGGATCAACCGGATCGAAGCCTGGTAGCCCAGATACGCTCTCCACCAGCCCCTGAAAGGCTTCTTCCTCTTGGCTCCTTGATATTCCGTCGTCCGACATCGGCAAGATCGGCACCTCCATGATCAAATTCTCCCTTGAATGCTTAGGCACGAATATCTCGAAGCTCGGTGTGTCGGAGTGAACGCCGATAATGTCTGACGTAGATGCCTCTGGGACTTGATCGTCGTTATGCTTGTCGTGAAGCTGGTTCCGGGCTTGCTCGAGGTCTTCGCCGAGGAGACTTGAGGGTGAAGAAAGGGGGTCGATTTCGCAGACCTCGGCACTTGGTACGAAGACTGCTTCCTCATCAGAGTCGTTAAGGGTAGGAGCGATCAAAGGAGGCGTCATGGCTCGAACACGTTTCTGGCCACATAGTATTAAGCATGGGTTGACATTCAGACACGTTAGAGAAGACGCTAACATTAGTGCAACCGACCTCCTCGTCAACCAGTCTCTCCAGATCCTCGTCGGCCCAGTCATCGTACAGGGACTCAGCGACGTAAAGTATGTCCTCTTCGGAGAAGTCTAGCTCGTCGGGCTCGGCACCCCGTGTGAGTTGAGCGTGGAAGTGCATAGCCGAGGAGGGAAGCCCCAGGCCCTCGTCTTTCTGGTCGTCAACAGGCTCGGAGGGTAATGTGTTGGGCTTGCAGAAGAAGTCGTGAAGCCTGGTCTCCGCCATGTCATGGGCCAGAGCTTTCAAGTCATGTCTCGGGTCGCTCTTCAACAGCGGGACTTGGAGCTTGCGGACCGCCCGAGAGAAGCGAATGCCGGAAAAGGTCGACTTGAGGGCTAATTCGAAGACCCCTTGCTGGTTATGGACTTCCACGACGTCTGCGAGGACCTCCTCGGCGGCAGTGTTGTGGCGAGCTGACTCGGAGGGGAACAACGGTTCTGGTATCACGAGTGGCTGTACTCCTGGAGGGTCGCCAAGGTCAACCGTGGACGATGTGCATTCTGGCGTCTGGGACAGCTCGACGATAGAATGCCGTAGCTCCAGGAGATACGTCTCGGAGTCGGCGAACAAATCGTGGAGCAAGGCGTATTCTGCTGGTTCGGGGTTCTCGGCGGTCATGGTGCGCTCGGGACGGGCGTGGTATATTAGCTGGTGTCTTGTCGAGGAGATCAGGACAAGTACGTAATATGGGACCTGTAACAGGACCACCACCGGCGACTGCAGTGAAAGGCGTCAGACTGCCCAATTCTGTGTATCTCGTGGTTCGTGATGCTTGGCAGAAGTTCATCGACGGATTATTCAAATGCAACCACCATCGACCGGCTCTTGCCTCCTTCGCGGACCATGAGGGGGCGCGGAGGCAGGAGCTCCGAGGTACGTACCCTAGCCGGAAGATGGAATAGAGCCGAGTCCATTCCATCCCGAAGTGGGGCCGGAGTCCGGCACGCTGCACCGCCGCGACGCCGACGGGCATCGGGACGTACGCCCGGCCCGGCAACCTTAGTGCGGGCAATGTGCCGATTTGGACAAATCCACCACCATCAGCAATGCTAATGTCTGTAATTTTCTGACCCGCGTCCAACTTCCCAACTGTTCAGGTCGTCGCCCCCACTTGCCTCCCATTGATATATTACAAGTGGCGGTCTTGCCACCTCGCTCAGTTACGCCCACTGTTCCTGGAGCGTCAACGGGGTCCCGTCGTCGTGCCTGCTGGAGCGCAATCTCGGAATCACACCCGCGCGGCACGGTTCGTCTTTTGGGCAGGTTCCCGATGCCATCGGTCCAAGAGTGGGGATAGGGTTCGACGATCGGATGGAAGACGGCTTAGCGCAAGGG
>NWBT01000041.1:1059414-1073903 GCA_003386485.1 Colletotrichum lentis | reverse complement strand
CGACCCAGATGCCGAGCATCTCGCGCTCCAGCCGCGCGCGCTGGGCCTGCAGCTCGGCGAGGCGCGTGAGCGGCTGCGGCCTGCCCTTCTTGAAGCGCGACGCCGTCCACGGCACCAGCGGTTCGCCCGTCGCCTCCATCATGCCGGCCATCGTGCCGCCCCCTTCGGCCCCCATCAGCTTGCTCATGACGGACTGCGCCTTGGTCCACGCCGGCGGGCATCCCAGCTCGACAACCTTGACGCCGGGCGTCGTCGCCAAAAAGTACGCCACCTCGTCCATCATGTTGGCGATGGGCGGGTGGAGGCTGCAGTTCCCGTCGGTGCGGAGGACGCCGACGACCAGCTCGCCGTGTTTGCCGCTGCCGGCGGGGGGCGACGAGTACGACGGCGCCAGCAGCGACGATCCCCGGGGGCCCGGCGACCACGTGGCCGGCATGCAGTCCTCCCCCCACAGCGCGGCCCGGGGCACGATCTCGCGCATGAGCGCGTCAATGTCTTGGACGCTGCGGCCGATGGGACCGGCGACGGCCTGCACCGAGGCGCGGCTGAGGCCCTCGATGCCCGTCAGGGCCTGGCCGCCGTACGGCACGCGGCCGTTGGAGGGCTTGAAGCCGTAGACGCCGTTGCACATGGCCGGCACGCGGATGCTGCCGCCGATGTCGGTGCCGATGCCGATCATGCAGCCCCGCATGGCGACGAGCACGCCCTCGCCGCCCGAGGAGCCGCCGGCGGTGCACAGCCGGTTGACGGGGTTCATGGTGCGGCCGAAGACGTTGTTGACCGAGTCGAGGCTGGCGAGGGTCTGCGGCACGTTGGTCTTGGCCACGACGACGCAGCCCAGCGACAGGAGGAGGTCGACCAGGGGCGCGTTCCGCGCGGCGGGCTTGTGGCACAGGTACGCCAGGCCCATGGACGTGTCGACGCCCGCGACGTTAAAGGTGTCCTTGACCGACACGGGGAGCCCGTGCAAGGGCCCGAGGGGCACGCCGTGCTCGCCGAGGTGCTCGTCGAGGAACCGCGCGCGCTGCAGGGCCGCGTCGAAGAGGGGCTCCGTCAGGCAGTTTGTGAGCTGGTGGGCGACGGCGGCGCGGTGGCAAAAGGCCTCGGCCACCTCCACCGCCGAGAGGCGGCGCGAGGAGACGGCCTGGCACAGCTGCGGGATGGTGTACGACTCGGTGACGGAGACCTCGGCCGGCGAGAGGAACCGGCGCGGGACGTCGAGCACGTTTTGGGGCCCGTCCTGAAGCCTCGGGGGGTCTTTGGGGAGGACGTCGGACGGTATGCGCCACTTGGAGGGGATGCGACCTGCTCGCTCGGCCTGCTTGCGGCGGGCGATGGCCTTCCACGATTGCTGCTTTGGCTGGGACGACATGACGAGAGAGAGAGCCGGTAGCAGTCGATGGAAGGGTGTTCATCTGCAAAGAAGTCGGCGCCGTGATGAAGAATGGACCTGCGGGCCTCCGGATCCAAGAACGACGTCGTTGTTGTGAGCGCTGGAAGATAAAGCTTCGACGAGGGAGGGAAGGGGGGGGGGGTGGAATGAAGATGCTACTTAATTTATTAACCTCGGTACAACTCTCAAAAGGTCCCAGAGGCAGGCCAAAGCGGCTTTGCTTTGCTTGTTGGCTCGGATGTTCTCCAAACATGTTTGGACACAGAATGTCGAGTTCTTGGCTGAACACCCATGCGGGGGAAGCTCCAACAACGTCTGTTACCTCCGCCCGCGGACAAGCCCAGCCCCGAGTGTCGGCTACAGGCAATGGAAGGTGTGTTTGTAGCACTCATCATCCATTCGCCTGTAGACACTCGGCGCAAGACAAGTCTTCTGTCAGTAGACAGGCCGGCGTCTAACATGATGAGCCGAACATGCCATCTCACATCCTGTTCTGCTCGCATCCCCTACACCGTTGCCTCGTTTCCTTCCAAGGTCTATCCATACTCGAGTGTTGGGCTGCCAAAATGTAGATAGAGGCCAGCTCGGCATCATCACAAAGAAACTCCGCTTGCCAACCCAGCGGCTAACTCAACCACCCCGCCCCCCTAGATGGCTGGTTCATAATCATTAGGGCGTCTGATAGCTCTTCAAACTCTTCTGGTTGGGGTGCATCTCGCCCCTAAATCTTCTGTGGTCCTTCAACCACAGCAGCTTTGGTAGGGCTTGGCTCATAACTGTGATGGTGGCACCAAACTGGCACAAAAGTGGATGCACTTTTGCGACATCATCACACACACACCACCACTTCCATCCAACGCAACATTCACTGATTATTCTACTCCAAATACTCGATGTTATTCTGTACGCCGTCCTAGCTGATCCGGCTACACCTGAGCCCGGTGAAAGCGGCGGATGGAGGGGAAGGTCTTGTAGGCCACGCAGAGGTGTTCGGATTCACGGCGTATTCGCTGGCTGGTACGACGCACCGCGAGGTTGAGGTTGCCTTGGGAGAAGTGGTTGGATAGGAACAATTTTGACGAGCATGGAAGGCAGCTGAAAGCGCTCGACCGTGTTCGGGCAGAGTTGACTGCAACTGTCGAGTATTCTAACAAGGTTTAAATAACTACATTTCCGAGGTCTCAGGTACACCCATTTCCCCCATCGATAGAGTTTGAAACTGTCTCTTTGTGCCTGCGGCAGAAAATGCTCTTCTGAATATCATTGATGGCCTTTAGCCATATTGGAGGACTCTTTAAAATCAATGCAAAGAGTGTTGTATGTATATAAGAGAGGAAGAGGCTCATAGTTGCTAGTAACTACTCTTTACGGGCAACGGCTATTGTGCAGCACCGGCAGCCAAGTCTACATCATCAACCACAATCACCAACACACACTGTGTGATGGATTTCATACCTGAAAAATACCATTCGGGGCTTGCCACCGTTGATTAAAACTAGAGCACCGGGACTCGCTCATCACTCGCCACTCCATACTTGGTTCCTGGACGGAGACATGCCTAGGGTTAGGGTTAAGCTACCCCATCCTGTTCAACGCCGAGAACTTCCTCCGTCCTCGACAATGAAAATAACCGCGGCATCAACTTCCGGTGAAGGACCCCTTGCTAACTCCTTGGGAACAGAGTAAAAGGAAAATGGTTGGTCCTCTCGCTCCCTGTGCCATGCGTTCGCTCTGCCATGTTCTCCCTGGCGAGGAAGTGCGATTTCTCTTCAAGGCGCCCCAAGATCTCGTACCGATCTCCTGGCCTTCGAGGAAAACAAGGGGAACGAACACTCGACCTCCCACCCAGATGAATCAAGACGGATCATGGAGCATTTACACCTTTCCCTACAACGAGTGGGCGTGGCTGCCGATATGAGAGACAAAGCAGTATAGAATGCTTGACACAGCCCCCTCTATGCATCAGTCGTATTGGCAAAAAGCAATGCCCCTTCCAGGTAAAGCTTGTCGAGGGCCGCCGAGGCCGTGACATTGTCCACTTTCCGGTTCAACCAGAACTGGCTGGTGACGTTCCTGTCAAAGATCCACTCGTTTGAGCCGTTTGCGAAGACGAAGTTGCGGCCATACTCGTTGCCGTACTCGAAAAGGTCCCCGACGCCCTGCATGGCATACAGAACCGTGAGGGGGTCCCACGACTGCCGGGGCCGGTAGAAGTTGTGATAGATATACGCCTGGCGGACCGGATCCGACGGCGGGCCCTCGGCAAGGAGCCGGCCGCCGGAGAGCACACCGCCGCCGACCTCGGTGCCGCAGAAGACGACGCGGCCCTGCCAGTTGTTGACGACGTGCGCCGTGCGCAGCGGGTCGTCCCCGAAGAAGTTGAACTCCCTGCCCGAGGGGTACCCGCCGCCCATGACGACCAGCTCCGCGACCTTGCCCGCGACGAGCGCGGGGCCGGCGAGGTCCGAGTGCGCGTCGGCCCCGGAGTCGAGCAGGCCCGCGAGGTTCTCGAAGAAGCCGATCGAAACGATGGTGACGGGACCGTCGGCCTCGGCGAGGAGCTTGCGGTACAGCGCGACGGCGTCCCACGCGTCTTCCGCCGCCCCGAACGGGAGGGAGCCCCCGGAGAAGCGGTGCGATACCTTGCTCGCGTACTCTCCCAGGTCGTACGAGAACGTGTCGAGGAAGCCGTCGTCGGTCAGCGGCCGGCGCGTCCCTATGGGGACCGCGGGCAGGCCGTAGTGCGCGAGGATGGCCGACGCCGCGGTCACGGAGTAGGTCGAGGGATAGTTGACGTTGACGCCGAGCAAGTTCACGTCGGGGGACGTCGCGGCGAGGAGCAGCGCGGCGGTGTCACTAAAAAGCCCATCCGAGCGAGGTCAGCGAATGTTGATATTAATACAACTCTTCGAGGGGCGGTGGCAAGGTTCAGACTTACTCGCAATCACTAAAGATGTCGGTGTCGATGATGACATTCTTGCGGGCTGCTGCAACGCATCGCGCCACGAGAGCCGCCAAAACGACACGGGCGATTCCTGCGGATATCATCGTTAATACGATCAACAACCTCAAGCCGGGCTGGTCGAAATGGGCGTTGAAGACGTAGGGGGTGAACGTCAGAGACACCGGAACCGGTCTTGCGGTCTTTATTCAAGGCAAAAAAAAGAGGACTCATCGGCTCCCGCCTCTTCCCCAGGACCGGCTTTCAGCGGGCGGTGAACCCGGGTAAATCTGAACATGAACTCGACTGCCGGGCTCCACCGGTCTCCTAACATCGGAGTTGGGCCCTGGTAAATGTGTAGTCTCAAGGATCCCCCTGCACTAATGTGCCATGACAAGATAAACATGGCCCTTCAGAAAGCAGGCAGTAATAGTTCGTACAATTCACCTCTCAGTTTTGATTCAGCTGGGCTCGATTTCAGTAACAGCTCTTTTTACTCGTTTCATAGGATTCAGGTTGTCTTTCTTAGCTTGCCCCCCCCTTCCGGCCTCTCTTAATACCCAGACTACCCCTTCGTCCCCCGGCTACGGTAGGCACACCAAATGTCAATATCCTTGCTTTCAAAGCCCGTGGGGTAGAACAATTGAGCAGGTCCCAAATTTGTTTCATATTGGTTGAGAAACAGGACCGTTGCGACATGCGATATTCGTGCTCGCTCATGCTGCATGCAGAATAATATATGAAGAACATAAGTCGACCAGTCCGCCATAACCGCTTTCCCAGGAGCTCAGTAAGAGTCGTAGGTCGGGAAGACGTGAGTCGAAATCTGATTTCCCTCGGAATCGTATCTCCTCGGGATGACGTTGAGCACGCCATGCGAATCTCTGGGTTCGTAGTCCAAACTCATGGTCGCCTGCGTGAGAACTCCCATCCCATACCGTTCCTTGAGCCATTGGGCCGTCATGTCCATGCCCGCGACGGCGCCCGCTGCCGTCCAGATAGTCCCATCCACGACCCACTTGGTCTCGTCGGTCCAACGAACCTTTGGAAAGCGCTTCTTGGCCCATGCTAGCTCCGCGTGGTTGACGGTTGCCTCGCGGCCGTCGAGAACCCCGGCCGAGGCCGCCACGAGAGCCCCGGTACAGTTGGTGAAGAGGAGCTTGCCGGCGTCGACGTGCCGACGGATGTATTCCGCGTACCTGGGGTGCAGCTCGAAGGCTGCAGGATCGGGCCCGCCGAGGAGGAGCATGTCGAGTTCCGGCGCGCTGTCGACGGTCGCCGTCGGCACGATGGAGACGCCGGCAGTCAATCCCACCGGGTCCAGACTGACCCCGATGTGATGGAATTCGACGTCCGGTGCCGAGGCGATGACTTCGTCGCTCACGGGGTGGTACTCCCTGAGAGCCTGGGCGAAGAGTCTACTGCCGGAACTGAGGAGATCCAACGGGCCCACGACGTCGATGGTTTGGTACTGGTAGACCAGCGAACCGATGCGAATGGTCGACATGATTTGATATGAAGTGTTGATAGGTTTTGAGGGTGTTGGAAAAGGAAACGACAGTAATGCTCGTTGCGATGGGCTCCGGTGGGAAGGCGAACATGATCCCATGGAGAAGACTTATACTTAATATATAGCAAATCCAAGCTCCGCAAGCTCATCTAGTCGTGCAAGTTTATTGTAGCGACAAACGGGTTTAGTTCGAAACGCGTCGCCGCCATCCGTCATAAGTTCCGAAGCCGCCCGGAGGTTGGGAGATCCGCAATGGGCGCCAGCTACTAGCAGCTTTATTTCTTGTGCGACGTTCCCGGCACTACGGCCTGCATGGGAATGTCCTTCGCACGNGAGGGGGGGGACCTTTGACAAACGTGCATGAAAACTTGGCAGGATGAGCCACGAGTAATAAGCTCCGATGCTGACCGGCAATGAGTCTGTGTTACAATCCGTTCAACGGTCCGATCCTCTCCGCGCCGGGCTTCCAGCACAACCGAAAGCCTTGTTGTTCCATGGGATGACTTGTTGGTGTAAGTGCTTTCGGCATTGTTCTAAACTACAGAAACGACGCTAGACTTTGTGATAAGTTGTACCCAGAGAGCTCATCAACGCAGCTTGGCTCCCAGAACCGCGGCACGAATCCTCTCCCCGAGGTCCTGATCAACTCTGGCGAACATAATCTGGCAGAACCCATGGTCAGTAGACTTTCTTCGCACTCATCACGTCGGGGCACTCACCCAAAGCTTTCTCTTGTACCGCCGGAGCAGGTGTCTGATACTCTTGGGGGTGCCTCGGCCACTGTAGAGATGCATGAGGGCATGGATACCCTCCTGGTTGTTTTTGTGGAAGCTAGAATGGTCAGCCCGCCTGGAGAATCCAACAATGCCATCAGGTTCACCTACTCCCAAAACTACTTCACGATTAGCAATTGCGCTCAAAGCTCATTTCATGGATATACACACCATAGTTGCATCTGTCACGTTTGTGCGAGGGTTCCTTTTATGCGAACGGTTGAGTGACGGAAACTTGATCGGGTCGCGGACGAAAGAACACGGGCTGGCTCATCAGTTCCACCTCCATGAGACTGAAGAAGGCCGGCAACTTACAATGTCGTTGAAGACCCAGTCCTGGTTGCCCTCTTCCGTGAATATCTTCATGCCCCAGCCCCGAACGTCACGCACGCTGTCGGGGCTTCCTCGCTCGGGCCCAACGGTCGACACCCTGACGAGAGCCTTTGACTTAGTCCCGATGCCGCTGAGGAACCTGGCGGACGTGTACTGAGATACATCATGGGTAACCTCAAACTCGCCAAAGGCCCCGGCAGCTCGGGCGTGGACAACACGTTCCGGGACGCGCTCGCGGCTGAAGTGCGCTAGCGTCTCGATCAGCTGCGTGTGTCCTGCAACAGCATCAGGCCCTTGATTGAGTTGCTGCCAAAGCGCTGCGCGGTTGTCGGATCTGCGTACGGGACGCCTAGGCTAAGGTGAGCAAGCAGAAACGAAAGCAAGATTGGTAGGGAGAAACTTTCATACCCTCGGCAAGAGTGTAAGTGGGAGTGGCCATTATGTCCGGCTTATTCAGCACAGCTAGGATGAGGTGAGATCGTGAATGGATGATAAGGGTCAAGAACGATTAAGTTGGTACGTAGTTTGACTTGTTCGAAACGATAACGTGCAGTGTGACTCGTTATGTGATGTCATCTTTGACGAAGAATAGACCAGCTTATATGTACATCGACTGGAGGACGACATCTCGACTGGATAAAGTCATTTCTGTGTTTGTTGAGGCTCTTGGCCTGTGGCTTGTGGATCAGTAACGGGCTCCTTCATATGTCAGTCAGGGTGTCTTACAAGTTAATTAATACTGCCGCGCTGCCGTACTGCCGGACTGCGCATACCACCAGGGCCAAAATGAATTCGGCACTGTCCTTATTACAAGAATAGTTACATTGATTGACACGAGTGAGCCGTGAAAAACCTGTTGTTTTGAGCACCGCAAGCTATCGTACGACATAAAGAAGCGTGAGCTTCGGTATCATAACCAACAACATACTGTAAGAGCGTACGGTGTACTTTGCCGAGCTTGTGGTGAAAGATGCCGAGACGACGAATTATGCCCGGGAGCGGATCCGTCCCGGTCGGAGCCGAAAGCCGGACCCGTCGAGCGCCGGCTCGGGCGCGTCGTCCCAGTTCGAAACCTCGTGGTCGTTTGGGGCCTCACTAATGGACAAGGCCAGTGTGATGATTTGACGAGCCCAAGTCTGTGTACATCAAATTCATGTGGAATTTGTTGGGGTGGATGCGGAGTTCCGCCGGGACATGACACTCATCGATCGGCTTCACATGGATTCGCGAAGCAAAGAAGCCACGCCCGACGGATGGACTTTGTCTCAAGGAATACCCGAGACCATTGTGCTGACGTTAGTCCAGTTACGAATGTCGCTTATTGATGACTGCAGGACCTCGTGAGGGTGACACTGTAAATACCACTTTGGCTAATCGGCACTTCGGAACGGTGTGTCATCGGCATCATCAGCAACACGAAGGTTGACGGCATTGCCAAAGCTTTCGCGGACGGTCCTAGAGACCGCTCGAGGGTTCGAATAAAGTCAAAGTAGAAAAGAAGCCAAAGTTTCCAATAAAGAGATCCTATTCCATGACATCAAATCCTTACCAGCAACATCAACATCAACATCTTTCACACAGCACTTCTCTACAGCCCCTAATCTGTTTCCACCAATCTCACTCAATATGACTACCATCGATAACACTAAGGAGTTCGACTTCATAGTCATTGGCGGTACGACGGGTTATCATGTAATAGATGTTTGAATGAACCAGATTGCTAACAATATTCTAGGTGGCACGGCCGGCTGCGTTGTCGCTGGACGCTTGGCAGAGAACCCCAATGTGAACGTCCTTATCATCGAGGCCGGCGTCAGCAACCCGAAAGACAACGAAGCCATTACGACGCCCGCCCGAGCTTTCGAGCTAAGAGGCAGCAAATGGGACTGGGGCTACAAGACGACCATGATCGACCGCCCCGAATACACCCGCATCGAGAAGCCCAACACCCGCGGCAAGGTCCTAGGCGGCAGCAGCTGTCTCATACTACTACACTTGGATCCGCGGCAGCGCGGCCACCTTTGATGATTGGGCTCCCTTCGGCGGAGACGAGTGGACATGGGCCGGCTGCAAAGAGTATTTCGACAAGCCGGCCACTTTCCATGACGACCAGGGCCTCTTCCCTAAGCACTTGCAGCACATCGGCACTTCGGGCCCCATCCACGTATCCCCTGCTGAGCTTGTAGACGAGGCCGCTCCCTTCCGCGAGGCTCTAAAGAAGGCCTGGGGCAGCAAGGGCGAGAAGCTGAACGATGAGATCTACGACGGCGAGATGCATGGCCTGGCCACCGCCGTGAGCTCCATCTATAAGGGCACCCGGTCCTCCAGCTGGCTTTTCCTCCAAGGCAAAAAGAACGTGACTGTTCTGGGCCAGACCAACTCCAAGCGGCTCATCATCCAGGACGGCCAGGCCGTCGGTGTTGTGGTCATCGGACCTCACGGCGAAGACCTCACTTTCCGGGCCAGGTACGAGGTCATCGTGTCCTCGGGCGTCTACGAATCACCCAAGCTCCTGATGCTTTCCGGTATCGGTCCCAAGCGGCACCTCGACTCTTTTGGCATTGAGACGATCGTCGACTCACCTCACGTTGGCCAGAACCTCCTCGACCACCCCATCATGCCCCACGTCTTCAAGCTCAAGGACGGCTATGGTCTCGACCAACACCTCCTTCGCGCCGGTCCCGAGAGAGACGGCGCGGTGTCATCTTACCGCTGGAAGCACAAGGGCCCGTTGAGCAGCGGGCTTCTTGAGCTAGTTGGTCTGCCTCGCGTCGACGACCGCCTCAAGAACTGCCCAGAGTACATCGAGTACCTCGGGCGGAACGGGGGAGTTGACACCTTCGGCCCTGGCGGCCAGCCTCATTTCGAGATCGACTTTGTCGTAGGTGTATCCCTATCCCCACCCAGAACGCAACCCCTGTTCTCCCGATGGCTGACACAACATGCCCTCCAGCCCATGTTCTGCGATGCGTTCCAGTGGCATATTCCCACCCCGCCTCGGGGCGACTACTTCACCGTCATCGTCGATCTGCTTCGTCCCCTCTCGCAAAACGGCACCGTCACGCTGAACTCGACCGACCCCCTCGAGCAGGCCAATATCAACATCAACTTCTTCTCCAACGACCTCGACCTCATCGCCATGCGCGAGGGCGTCCGCTTCGTTGACGACATCATAATGAACGGGGACGGCATGAAAGACATCATCGAGAGCGACTACCCGTGGCCCATGCCCCGCAACTCGGATGAAGCCATGATCAAGATGATCCTGGAGCGCTCGCAGACCGGCTTCCGTAAGTTTTGATATCCTTGCCACCACCCTCTTGCATTGTTTCTTGAACTCTCTTTATAACATGACACTGATACTTGTGCATTTGTCAGACCCCTGCGGTACCACCCGTATGTCGCAGAACATCGGACAGGGCGTCGTTGACAGCAAGCTCCGTGTTCACGGCGTGGACAGGCTCCGGGTTGTCGATGCTTCCGTCATCCCGGTCATCCCCGATTGTCGCATCCAAAACGCTGTCTACATGGTTGCCGAGAAGACCTCGGACATGATTAAGGCTACTTACCCAGAGCTGTACAACTAGGACAGAGTAATACCACCCCTCTTTGGCTCGTGGGGATTATCGACTTTTCCGCGGTGAACTGTATAGATTTTGTTTCCTTGGAGATAATTCCAGATAGACTTGACTTGATGATCATATATTCCCTTCAAGGGCCAGAGACTTGGTGCTCACAAGCTCCCAACGCTGCCGCCATCATCTTGGTCCAACAGAAATGATGAACGCGCGCCACTTTCCAGAGCCGTATCCTGGTTGCACTCCACTATAATCGCTTCGTTCCAACACAGCGGCGGCTATGTAACCCGAAGCAACACCGATCACATCTCTCGAAAACAGCAAAATTTCTCAGACGGACGTCTCCTCAGCTGTGCGGCCGGGATCGTCCACAACGGCAGCAGCCATGTGACTGCGTAGGACCATGAAACCAAAGGCAAAAGCACCAAACAGAATGGAAGCAATGACCATGTTCCAGTAGAGCTTACCCAGACCCCAGGTCACCAAGACCGCAGGACTGCTAACTAGAGTGCTGAGCAGCATGGTTATCAACGGTCCGATCGCATCCTTATACGGAAATATTGTTAACAAACTGGTTCTCGTATGAGAGAAAACATGCAAGGAGGCTTTTGTCAGGGCTCCAAGTGAGATTTGATCAACAATCCCAGACAGAGAGAAGAACGTCACCAACAAGGCCCCCTTTTCAGGGGAGAATCCCAAGTCGCTTGCGTAGCGGGGTAGACAATTGGCTGGAAGATTGTTCGACAGACTCTGCAGGGTCATTGAGAAGACGAAGAGCCAGAGGACTGGACGTTTAAATAGTCTTCGCAGAGAAGCCGGCTTTTGAGCTGCGGTTGCTGCCACTGATCCGCAGGTCTTACCATCCCTTACCGGCGGTTCAAACATAAATGGGAGAAGCGAGCAGGGGACCGCCGTCTACAAGGCAGCTCCACAATCCATCTCGGGGTCGTTGGGTTTCCATCTCTCGTAGGGACCCCGGCTCGAACTAGGAGCCAGGGTCAATCTTCCAAGGGACGTTGTCAACTTGTCATGAAGAGCATATACGCAGCGCCACGTCAACTGGAAACCCTTCCCCGTCCCGTTGACACGCCAAGAGAGTTCAAATTATGACGGTGACGACCAACGCTCCAGAGGCCCGCGTATTGTTCAGATGGCAGATGGCTCCAGCACACGGCAATCCCAATTTGCAAAGCCAGTGGCGGACGATGTCGCTAGCCATTGTAAGAACCCCGTGGGGCTTTGATAACCGAGAGAGAGAGAGAGAGAGAGAGAGAAAGAAAGTCGACGTGTCCATGGGTCGGGTATTAGACAGCTAACGAGTCCGTTTCCAACAAAAAGGGGGCCAAGTCGATGGTATTCCTCGCCTACGAGATCGGCACCCAGCACTTCGCCAAGCTCCGCAGGTTCTCCAGCCTGGAGACCAACATGATTCTCAACTGACGTCTCGGATGGCTCCGTCAAGCAGCAGGAGACGGCATTGCCGGCGAGGAAGACGGAGCGCGCGCACAGAGAGCGGTGATCTCGCTGAGCGAACCGTGTTCGCGGAGTTCGACGGCCCAGATCATCTTTGCTGGCCGATCCGGGCTCTGTGTCTCGAAAAGGTTTCCCTCATATCCACGTGATGAATGGGGGATACGGGACAAGTGGTGGGAAATGAGCCGTGGCGTTATACGACTTGAACGGCGCATCGCCGGGGAATATGCATTCTTTCTTTTTGTATATTTGCTTTGAATAGCCTTCAATAGAAGTCACAACGGAAACGCGACATCTGCCATGTTCGTCAGAGGAACTCGCCATCTATCGCATCTTGAAAGAGACTGTCTACACCATGCATAAGCGCAGTATTCCGTCAAGTCTTTGTCTGCCCGGCTGGTGCTCATCACACATTGTTGATGTCCTCATTGTTCAGTTGCAGTTTCGAAAATATCTACTCCTCAACATCCTTCCCATTGAAACCAAGAGAGGATGACTCGATTGCGACTCCAAGCAGCAAATCTTGCCGGGAGCAAGAATGAGTATTATGAGTCTCTCTCCCCCCCAGCACGGAAGATTGGACGACGGCGGCGCCCAAATTTCCAGACGATCAAACCAACCCACGCGCCCAATCGCAACTAATCGAGCATCAGACACACACGCAGATTCACATTTTGTAGAGGTTCTCACCGATGCCGTCTGGACCGCTTCCGGCCTTGGGCATGTGGTTGTCCATAATCTCAACCCCCCCCCCCACTAACACAACGTCTTGCCCTCAAATCCGGGGATCATGAGTTGCATCGTCTGTTCCTCTCAGAAGTCTTTCCGACTTTCCGCATCTTGTCTGACCTGGACGAAGCTGCTGGAAGCCACACTCCCTTGAATCATCACGATCAAGGTGTGAGACACAAAAAGCGACATTAGAATTCTCCATTACTCGCGTCTTCGAGTCGTCTCAACAACCACTCATACAGCTTGCTCTGGTGTGCTTCTCCTATCGCCCCTCCGCATCCCTCATCCCGTCACGACTTCAGCAACTATTCCCTACTAGCCTGGGTTCGCCACAGTATACCATTCTACCCACTCGAACCGAGATGCTAACCTCTCCAAAACTACCTACTGGCTTCTGGTATCTTGAACAAAAGAAACCTTTGGACAGATGGCCCGTGTTCTGGAACCCCCACCGGTCACCCCTGGTCTCTTTTGCAGCCGTTTCGATCATTAACACCAAAAACCTCCTTGGCATCACTTTCACACATAACATCTTCTCATTATGCAGCATCAAATTTCCCGAAATCACCACTCTCAGTCCGTATCGAAGAAGCTGCCCGCCCTCCTCAGCATACTCAGATCAACCAGCCCCATCACCCGGCCGTCCAGTCCCCTCACGTAATCGTCATAGAACCACCAGGCGCCGCACATGCCCGCCCCGACCAGGATCTGCGTGACGCCGAGCCCGATGATGGTGGCCCTCAGCCCAGACCACACGACGACGGCGTTCGGCAGCACCATGACAAACACCCCAGCCAGTAGATTCCGCCAGAAGGCCACGCCGGCATGCATGTCGGCCACGTTACGCAGGCAGACGGCCATGTTGGACGACGTGAATTGCGTCGAGCGCCAGATGACGGGGCGAACCGCGCCGTCGAGCACCGCGACGCCCGCCGCCAGGAGGCCCAGCAGGAACGAGAGCAGCGGGAACGACAGGCGCGCCCCAGAGCCGTCCGTCTTGAGAGCGCCCGCCGTTCCGGATGCCCTGGACGCGGACACGCCGGCGTGCGTCACGAGGCCGAAGGCGAGGATGCCCGTGGCGGCGAGGGCCGAGCCGGCTGCCAGGATGATGAGGGTGTCGTAGGGCGTGTGATCGGCGGGCCGCTTGCGGTAGAACCCGAGCCCGCAGACGGTGATGACGACCAAGACGAACGGCGCGGCCATGAGCGAGCCGATGGCGGACTCGTTGAGCCTCCACGGCGTGGGCGAGAAGAGGTGGGAGAGCGACTCGGTCAGGCCCCAGAGGGCGCAGTTCGGCATGAAGGTCACGACGACGAGGAGCAGCGTCGTAGGCGCGACAAAGGCGCGGGGCGCCTGCAGGAGGGTGCCGAGGTCCGGCGCGACGTAGAACGAGACCGGCTTCATGGTTCGGAGGTACGCCTTGACGTCCTCCACGGACGGCTTGCCGCGGGGCCTCGGATACCTCGACGTCCACGAGACGGCGGACGCCGGGGTCGGCTGCGCCATGCTGAAGCTGGACCACCGTTCGAAGGACGTCTCGGGGGCGCCGAGGACGAGCAGCGGGACGGCGACGATCTGCAAGGCGTTGATGATGTCGAACTGGACGGTGAAGCGCCCCGCGTTCCGGGAGGCGACGCCGCCGAGGAGGGGCGCGCCCCAAGTGGTGGCGGCAGAGAGGAGGGTGTATGCCGTGATGCGGCCGTTCCGCTCGTGTTCCTGGGACCATATTGTCAGCACGCGCCCTACGGCAGAAATC
>NWBT01000041.1:1036763-1056770 GCA_003386485.1 Colletotrichum lentis | reverse complement strand
CCCCAGGGGAAATGAACAAATAACGCGGCTTATGCCTCACGAGATTAAAATCTTTCTCGGGTGCATTGGCTGTCGTCAAGGTCCGCGAGCGTCTAATATGATGCGCCGTCCTGTGCACGCTGCTGCTGCTGCTGCTCCTCTAGCCGTTTTCCATCCCCGCAGGCCGCGAACGACTTTCCCATCTCTCTCGACCCCATCTCGATTCCGCCAAAACGCCGAATTCTAGTCGTTCCGTGCCAGGGGGGGGTTTTCGAACATCATTCCAATAAGGGTCGGTCATCGTCCATTATTACAAGTGTATTATCGTGTCGTGAACAACACTGAAACGTCAGCGTTCAGCAGTGTGCTTGGTTTCTTCTCTGTTGCGTCGTGGCATGGCCGGCCTAGCAGCCCTCGACGTGAGCACCACCGAAGGAGATGTTTCGTGTGTAGCCAGCCCCGGATGTCCATTCCAGGTCGGCAGTTGCGCCTCAATCCAGAGCCCACGAACCAGGGCCCGGACTCGCTGTTATGAAGTTCTCCAGGTTTCCCTCGAAAGGACAGCGCGATTCGCATAATAAGCCATCGGCTGGGTGAGACATGGGCACAGCGCAGGTGCCCTCAGGGCGGTCCCGACCGTATGGGAGACTCTTCGCCTCGAGCTACGTAACAAAATGTGAAGCAGGAGAGTAGGTACTAGTGTGCATGGTGATAGATAGTACGACCTGTAAGAAAGTCAGGATAAGAAAAGCCCTGCAGGACACCTGGCCGTAACAGGCTCAGTAATCAGTGTGGTTTCCTTACGAAAGAATAACTACAGTGCTACAGTAGTACAGACTAGAGCCCCGGTTGGTGACTGGCGCCGTCTGAAGCAGCCCCTAAGCACAACAACAGAAGCGAGGACGCAATCCAAGTATGCCAGCAGCGTAGCCCAGCCCAGATCACGGAACTAAAGAATTAAGGTTACGCAACAAATCAGTTTAGCTTCGGATTAAATCAACACATATTCCTGGATTTATAATTAGCAACAAAAAGACTGGTCTACGTGTGTCCCTGTGTAAGCAGGTAGTTATTACTTGTATTTAAATTGGGTCTGTGACATGGATTTAACGTCCCCGTTCCGCTTTTTAAATTAACTTTTCTCCTATTTCAGGAATACTTATAACATCTTCTAAGATTGGTAATTGCCTCGCCTTTTACCTAACTACTGCTCAGTTTGGTAAGATACAATTGTGACGACAAACCGTTGAAACTTTTGGCATGTGCTGTAAATGCTGGCTAACAACAGCTGAAACCATTCTTTACTACATACCATTTATAGTTGAGGCCTTTAAGTCTGGGTCTCGCCAGTGAAGATTGTCTAGTGGCGCACGTTACCTAATGTACGTGTGTTCTATGTTAAAAAAAAAAAAAAAAAAAAAAAAAAAAAACTGGCCTGGTATCGGCCGAGCAAAGAAACGGCCCCTACATGGGGGTTATGATGATTGCTCTGCCTGCATTGGCAACGTCTTGCAAAGCCGATTTCTCCATGGCCAGTAGGAGATGGCTTGTGCGAACCAGCAACTCTGATGTCATTGTCAGACATGTCGGATCCGAGGCAACCGAATCAGGGGAGGAGTGGAGTAACGAGTTGAACTTACCCTCGTAATGAAGAGAGTACGCGACAGGCGGATCCTCGTCCAAGCCATGGTAAGGAGGCAGACGCTCCAGTGTCACCTCGGTGACTCGAAGTTTCAGGCCCACCGTCCTTGCGGCATCAGTCCACAGGATTGTGTCTTTGTCACTGCCCCTATCAGCCGCGCAGATGGCACTGCTGGCCGCTGCCTGGGCCAGCCAACTCCTCCACACGCGCACCACGCCATGTGTTATGTTACTGTAGCTGGAGAGAAGGCTGGAGATTGAACCAGACTTGATCAGGCTCGTGGCGGTGCAGAGCTGGGAAAAGGGCTCTCCGTCGTCCAGGACGAGCTCTTGCGTGACCGGTTCGTCGCCACTCTCTTGCTCGATGGGGGCGCCGGGCAGACGTCTGCCGAAAACCCTTCGCATGCGCCGCGTCTCCTCGGAAACGACAGGACGGAAGTGCGAGTAGAGCTGAGAGAGGTCCCGGAGATCCATATCTTGTGCGCCGGTCCGCGTGTGGTTCGGGACGCTGAGTCCCAGGAAGCGACATGTCATGGTCGGCGTCGACTGTTTGGCGACAGGATGGTAGCTCTCCAGGACCATGTCGTGGCCTTCCATCTTGACAGTGCGGAGGAGGCGGTGTTGCAGGATGGTTGTCGCTGTGGCATCGAAGCGTCGGTCGACGAGGGTCAATGGGAGCAGCTCGCGAGACTCGAGAGTGGATAGGATAGCGATTAGGAGCTAGCGGAAGAAAGGGCACAGTCAGATCGGACAAGACAGCAAGTCGGGAGATGCCGTGGCCCCAGGAGGAGGTTGCTCACCTCGTTCGGTAACGAGTCTATTGGAGAACTGATGGCAAACATGTTGGCGACGTAGTCAATGCGGTAGGGGTGGATAGGTTGCAGGAATACGAATGCTTCTGCGCCTATTTAAAATCACCGGTACAAAGCCCTCAAGTGGGTGCCGAGGACGGTCATATTTGAAGCACCCGGTGACGAGACCAAAGGAACGTGGAAGGGGCAGGAAGTGTACGGCGGTCTGAGAGGAGGCGTGGACGGAGAGAAGTCGGAGTCGATAAGCACGAGATGGTGGTGCAGCGTATCCATAGACCGCAAGCGCGCTAAGATAGATGCCGAACGCCAGGGCTGAATGCCAGGGGCTAGTTGCCAGATAGGCAGGCCATGGCCAATCGCCGGGGCCCCTTGCAGAGGTACAAGGGCGCCGCCTGTTTGGATGGGACACGATGGTGAGATGTGTCTGCTGCGTGAAACTGAGTGGTGGCGCCATCGGGCTGATGTGACGCGATGCTCGTGTTTAGGTGCAAAGTTCGTCAACGTCGGCTTCGTACAAGGTGCAGTAGCCGGCTGCACGGTTGATGGGCGCGGGAATGGATAAGCGAAGTGGGCGCGCGGTGACATGTCGGCCAGAAGTTGGATGATTCAGTTGCCAGGGTTCAACGGCGAGAGTGGAGCATGACCGGGCCGTTACGGGTCTGACCATTTCCGGTACGGAATATCTTACGTAGTGCGTTCACAGTGTGGCTTCCTGAGCCAAGAAATGACGGCTCCACTGTGGCTTTGCCTGTTGACTCAGCCGCACCTCGGGCAGGTCGCATTTCGGAATTAAAAATCCCCTCATGCAAAATTACAAGTCGAGAATCATTACGTTTGCTGCCGGTTCTACAATGTGCTCGACAGTCGCATTAGAGCTCAGCCAGCGCTCCCCGCCATTTTCTTTCCAGATTCCAGCATTTCCTTATTCTGTCGTGTCTGTCCGACCGCTGCGGAAAAACATCATCATCACCCCATCTCCAAGCCATCTTACGAGCAGCGAGCCATCCCCCGAGTCAGAACCCACTTCTGACGGGCCGAACAAACAGGCGGTGGGAGCATCGCCCTCAGGATCCGTCCTGTTTTTCCTGCCCACCGGCCGTGTCGCTCCTTATAACCCTCCTATCCGAGGTTTTCACCGAAGATTTTCAGCGAAGATTTGCCAATACGCCCTTCTCGAACACGGATTTCCAAAACACTCATCCATGCTTCCCCGTGGTGGTTCCCTGCCCGACCCACCCGCGATGCCAACGCTCGTGGTGTGATGATGCCGCTGCCCTTAGCGTCGCCAACGTCATGCCCCTTTCCCACCCGTCCGTATCTTCCAGACCGGCAGCAAGACCACTCTATTTTGGACTCATGAAGCAACGGCGGCGTCCGGCCCGTATACACCACGGCTAGTACCAGAATGCCACACTGCCGAAGGACGAGATGGCCCGAACGTCGGCCGACATGCTGAGGTCCGAAACTCGGCGGCCCGGGACAAGATGCCCCCACCCGTAACCCCCGATTTGATCCCCACATCCGTAGATAGTTCCGCCCGGGCCGACCTACCATGAAGGGAACGCAGCAAGATCCAAAACCAGAACGCGACTAGACCGCGTAAACCCGAGCCCCAACGGTCTACAGTGCCGCGTGCATGGCAATTCTCAATCTCGATTGGGACCATTCGAGACAGCTTCCGGATGCGAAATCACCCAGAAGCTTCGTCCTTGGCCAGCTTGGCCCGTATGATTGATGAGGTACACGTCTGGCGTTGCCATACTCAACGCTCTCCCTTGGCGCCCGTGTTCTGCAAGATTGGCAAGGTCAATGATTGAGCCACCCGCGCGCGACACGTGGATGCAGGCCAAGAACAGGGCCATCGCATGTATGTGACTGTTCCCACCAAATGGGCTAACTAGACCAACCGGTCAGATTCATTGCGCAACTATTCTGATGGGACCCTCGTCCCGTCTCATGCTCCAGCTAAGGGCTCGGAAGGATGACGCGGAGTTTAATACAGCCTCTCTTCCATAAAACGCAGTCTCTGCTGTGGATGGTGGAAAGATGAGCCTTATTCAGCTGCCGCTGGACGATTAATTCATGCCAAGACGCCCGAGACTCCTGTGATCCAGAGCATTCAGTCTTGCCAGTGGAAAAACGACCCAAAGTATAAACAAGACGATGATGTCCCCGGGAGGCTCTATTTTGCAATGAAAGCAACAACATCTGTCATAGCAAGAGAGCCGATCGGTCCAATCCAGTGTCCCAACTTATCCTATCCACCTCACAGAAAAGAACTCCCTGCCGTCACGATGGTGTCCAAGTTTCTCGCCGTCATAACCGCTTCTCTGGCCTTCTTCGCCGCATCCTCAGCCTACCGTACTACGTGGTGCCTCTCGAGGGCGAGGACGGCATCTACCTCGTCCGTACCAACGGCACCGGGTATCTGGAGTCCGGTAAGTTCCCTTCCGTCGATTGTCAAGATTGGAGATTGCAGGCTGACGTTTGCCCCTGAGCATTCCTGCCTGGAAAAAGGTAATTACAGAAACAACACCAAACCCGCTTTACCATCCTGACTGACTATTGTTCTAGGCATATGGATACACAACCGCTGGGTCCGGGTTCCGCTCTTGAAGGAACCAACCATGGGTTCTCGGGATGAATACCAGGGACTCTATCTAGTACCTACAACACTGATCAGCCATATTTTTTGACCCAAACAAAGGCGTAGGGACGAGTACCAGTGGCATTGGATACTCTCCGGGATGTGTAGTTGGTTGAGAAGCGTGATCGTCCCTGCTGGGACCCTTTTCTTCAATTGCTACCAGAAGGCCTCGGCATCTCTAACTCGAGTATCAGTCAATTCTATCGTCATCTTTTATGCTGATAACTTTTCAGTAAAACTAAAGACACATATATTGCTTCAAATCAATCAACTTGACTCCAATACATGCAGTCGGGTTCTCCGTCATCGGTGATCCGAAATCAATTGGACCCCTCAGGTCGTGCTCGTCAAGAAAGAAAAGCCGGCCGACCCAGAGTAGCCTAGATCGATTTCCAATCCCCAAATAACTGTCAAGCGGCCTAAAGTAGACAGACGTGCCTGACAGCCACGTGATTACATGCCCCCCAAAACCCGACGATGGACAACGGCCGTTGAGGCTGACGCCAAAGGACGCCGAACCAACACCAAGAAGCAAGGCAAGCTACTCGTTTCTCGGTCATCACCTTTGTATGAACACCCGGTTGCATCGCTCAACCCAGCGCTTTGGCATTATCTATAATCTATACGACAGCCGGTCGGTCCGAGTCTTTTTGACAGCCCTGACCCCAATGGCCTCCCTCAACCCTTCCCCAGCCTTCTGGAAACCCGCGGCCCTCCCGCTTTTCACAGGCCTCCTCGCCCTCCTCGGCGCCGCCGACGGGATCTTCAACCTCGTCAGGCCGGAAAGCGGGGCCGCGGCATTCGGACTCGTCCCGCCGTGTCGAGACTCGGTAACGCCCGCCCGGTTCGACGCCTTCCACCACGCTCTCGTCAAGGTCAAGGGGGCCAGGAACCTCCACATGTCCTCCTGCATCCTGGCCCTGGTCCTCTATGGAAATCTCTCCAACGTCTGCCGCGCGTCGCCGCTGGCTGCCACGGCGGTCCGCCGCTGCGTCGGTATCGTTTTGGCGCTGGGGGCCGGTGTCGGATTCGGCGGCGCTGCCGTCGTTACGGGATACCTGAGCAGCCCGGGGGCGTCGGCGGAAGCAGTCGATGTTGGGAGGGCGAAGGCGAAAGCGCATTTGATCACCAACGTTCCCATTCTTGCTCTCGGGCTTCTTTATCTGGTTTACTGAGGGTCTTTCATCAAGCGTAGTGTTCGCTGTATCTGGACAATTCGAGTTTGGGACAGGATTCACCCTATGCCGAAGGCTCTATCTAGTCGTCAAGGGGTATTTCTGTTCTTCCGAAGTGGGAATAAAATGACATCTGGCTTAGATCCGATCAAGACTTCTCAAATGCGAGCCCTTTCGCGCTGATAAGTGGCAAGTGCTGTATTCTCAATCACTGAGTCCAATAAAACTACAACACTTGACAGCAAGCACCAAACACCTGAATCTGACGGGTTCAACTCCCAAGTATATCATGATGAAGACGACTGGAATCATGAAACTGAGCCCAGCAAGAAAGGAAATCGGGCCGGCTACTATCAACCAATGTGTCTAGCGAAGCCTACCGCCAAAATTCCAGGCTTCTCACCGGCGCCGTTCCACGACCGCGCGGGTTGTAACGGACGTCGCCAGCAAACGGTTTATTTCTCCACCAAATGTCTTGTTGCGATCCGCATCCTCTTGCCGTACAGCCACAGTGGAATAGTCAGAAGCGAGAACAGCCCCATGAGCATTCCAAAGATGCCGAATGGCTCTGCAGTGCCCTTGTCCCCAACCCACGCGGCAACGAAGAACGACCAGGCAAACGCAATGATGGCTCGCATGATGGTCACCATGACGAAGCAATTGCCGGCGTGGTGTTTATAGGCATCGATGAGCTGCGTTTTGATGAGATGTGGTTAGTGACCGTTTGTAACTGGAGGGGACTGCTGAACCTACGTAGTTGAATCCGATTGAGGGTAACTGCATCAGACCAAAGGAAATCATGGCATACCCGACACAGAGACCGACCCATCCGGCTCCGGATTCGTACTGGCCGGTAAATCCAAAGACGAAGAAGCCGCCGGTTGCGATGACGAGAGAAAAGAAAACGGTTGGTAGCCTGCTCTCTGCCTCCACATAACCGCTGCCCGAAGTCTTGACCCTCTTCTTCAGCTGTCTGTCGGAGAGAATGTAGGTGTACAAGGCGCCCAGAACGTTGCCGATCATTCCTCCAATGTTGATGAGCCCAGCATTGGCTCCCCAGAGATACGGTGGCGCGGCCATAATCTGAGGCCCGACGGTTGAGATGGTGACGATCCCACCAACAAGTCCGGCGTAGTGGAACATGACTACCCAAGTGCCGGGGAACCTGAGCGTCTTCCATGGTGCCGAGAAGTGGCTGACCACATTGCCGCGGTAATGAGTGAACCCAAAGGATCTGCCATAGGTGTATGGGCGGTAGTTCAGGGTTCGACTCCTGGCATCCTCAATATGACTCTCCGTCCCCTTTTCTTCGCATTGCGAGTCGACTGGGGAGTCAATGATGGGGACGACGACCCGGTCGTAGAGGGTCTCGGGCACGAGAAATAGGGTGCCAACGAAGCAAGCTGCCGAAAGGGCGACCCCGACCCAGAAGATGTACGCCCATCCTGCGTTATAACCGATGTAACTGCCGGTGATGCCGCCAACCAGTGACCCTGAGCCGAGGAAGACTGTGTAGATTGCCTCTCACAAAAACGGGTCAGAACCAAGAAGACGTGTCAGCATTGTTGGCAAAGTTCGCTCACCATTGCGCGGCCGCGCTCGTCGACGAAGAAGATCTCGCCGATCAGAGCAGGCGCGACGGACTCGGAGGCGCCGGCCCCGATACCCTGGAACAACCTCGCAACCAGCACGGAGTTGTACGAGGACGAGACGGCGCACCAGACGGTGCAGACTGTCATGAGCAGAGTCGCGGCAAGCAGCACCGGCCTCCGGCCAAAGATGTTCGACAGTGGTACCCACCAGATATTGGACGCCCCGAGGAACAAGATGTTGACCTGTAGGAGCCGTCACACGTCAGAACCATCCGAGCTCCTGACCAATGAGAGGATTTGGGGATAAAACGTACGGCGATGAAGTATGACAGGTCGCTAAACGGCCGCACATCGTGGGGGAACTCCTTGAACCAGAGCGAGAGTGCCGGTGCAATGCCTGAACTGGTAAAGTTGCCGACGAAAGCGTAAAGCGAGACGGTCAGCAGCAGCCCGAACTTGCGCCATTGGGCCCAGTTGAGAGGGTCTGCCGGGTCTTCGGATGGTTGCGGGAATCGGATCAACGAGTTGGAAGACTTTGATGAGTTGCTAGTGGACCCGTCTTCGGCTAGAAAAAGAGATGTCGTTGGCATAAGGTTTCGACACAAAGCCACGCATGACCGACCACCCATACAAGTAATTAACCACATTGGAGTGGTGAGATTGGAACCCTCGAAGAGCTTACCTAACAGTCTTACTGTTCCTGGAGGCGTGGCAGCTGAGACGTCCTGCTTGCTCAAAGCAAATGCGTACTTCCAGCCCGACATCGCGTCGGCGTTGGTCAATAGGTAGGTTGCGTAATGACGGCGACGGTTGCAGAAACGGCTCTATGGGGAGAGGTGTAAACACGTATAAACTGCAGTGGTCTGATAACCGAACGATACTAGTCTTTTTGGCTTCTGTGCTGTCTTTATGAACTCCTTGATTTGGACTTTGCAACAGTTCCCTCTTGTTTGAGATACCCGCACTACTGTTACCCCAGATTCCCCCCCAGAATATCCACCTCAAGTGACTGCCATGCAGCCATCATCCTAGTTCGTTGCCGGAGTGGGGGGACGAGGGGCTTCCGGGGGTGGGGGGATCCCAAAGACGGCATATTGAGGCGGGATTTGCTTATGGCCGAAGGGACAGCGATAAAGACGACCATGTTGCATCTCGGATGGTTCGTGATAGGGGGGCTAAGGCAGTCTAGGGAAGACTAGTGAACTTGGAATGTGCGGCCGACTTGCATTGTCTGCCAAGGTTGGTGAACTCGCTGATGACAGGCCGCGTCACGAAGCAAAGTGGGCTGTAGGGGCGATGATACCCTGCCTCCGCCTTTGGCTAATCTGCCGCCGTTTCCGATAGAAATGAGTATGCTGCCTCCTTTCCCCTCCTAACACCTGTCTTTCTCCCTCCAAGTCTAGGAAATCCTAGAAAAGTCCTAGAAAGATGCACTCTTTTAACTGCTCTTGAGGAGCTAGTTAGGCTTGGAGCCTCAGAAGTTAGGGTCTAGGTTAGGTTTAGGGATAAAGTTGGTACAATGAATGTAGAATTGGTTATTAGGTCAAGATGTTTAGTGACTGGCAGCAGATTAACCTGAGGCAGAGGCAGGGTATCATTACCCACCTGTAGGTCTGCATCACCAGACGACATCTGTCTGGTAAAGTCGCCATGCATGCTGTTCAGGGGATGCATTTCTCTTGTGTGTTTTCGATAACTCAAGACCAAGGTCAAACTCGAATTGGCGTTGAGGTACGGATATCTTACACCAGTTGGCTTAGGGCCGGCCCCACTGCCGGAACAGCGAGGGGGTGGGGTTCCGAGATCGACGGTAGGGGGCTGGTGGTATCCCTTGTGGGATATACGGGATAGTATGAGCCAAAATGCCTGTTTCTGCAGGTCAATCTCGTTTCAGAGGGGTATCCACGCGTCGCGGGTGCGGGGGTAGAATCGCTCGGCACTGCAGGGTGTGCAAGCGGGAGGCGCAGAGGCTATTGGTGGAGATGGATCTCTTGCGAAACAGGAGGTTCTGAACTGGAGAAATACGCCCCGCCGCCCGAGTGGCAGAGTCTGAGGCATTGCCGAGAGTCTTGCCTGCTATGCGGGCTCGGGGACTGCAGGAACCCGCAGGCAAAAGTCACGAGGTGGGTGTAAAATGTGTTGTGCTGGTCGTTGAAACCGTCCAAGACCTGTAAGTAGTTACCTGCATCACGCTCTGGTGAAAGCCCAAAACCGAACCAAATGTCGTCTATTCAGTTTGCCGACCCTCTCAAAAAGTCCTTCACTCGATCTCACACAGACTTCAGTGCAGTTCAGATTTCAGCGACAGAACCAGCAACCAGAATGACTTTGTAGAGTCGTTCTATGACGTGGATGGCATGGGCGGTATTATTGCCATGGACTGGTCCGCCAAGAGCATGGAGGCATCAAACGGTATCTGTCCAGGGCCGTCGAGCATCATCGCCTCCCAAAACCCCTGATCCATCGACATGCCCCCCAACCATGACAGGTTGGTCTCGTTCAGCAATGTTGCTGATTCGGGGCTCAGCTGCGACGGGTTCGTCGTCGTCTCCTGCAGCGGCGGCGGCGGCGGCGGCGGCGGCGGCGCGGCCTTGGTCAGGTACCACTGTCGTATCCATCTGGCTCTTGAGGCGTAGTTGGACCACCGCGAGCTGTTGTCCTCAAAGAGGCGCCGCTTTTGGCCGAGGACGAGGGCCACACTGTCCGCCTCCTCGAGCTTGTCTCCTATGCGGCGCGTGATCTCTGGCAGATCCAGCTTCTGGCGCGCCATGGACACGTCCCAGTCGTTCGCCGTGTCCTCTAGCAACAGACGGTGCGATGACATTAGTGAGTATGCCACGTCTGCAATCAAGTTGAAGGGAAGGTAGGCGAACACCTCGGTCGAGAGGTCCAGCACAGCCGCCGTAGCGGTTTGGATTGCTTGTAAGCAGCACCACAGTGCTTCGGTCCTGCTGTACGGCTCAGTCGGGGACGCCGACTCCGAGGGGTTCGCCGCACGCAAGCCCAAGCACGGTTCGTATAACCTGACCATTAACGTTTGATAATGAGCCCATAACATGGCTGAGTCTCGTGTCTGTCAGTACCTCGACTCTTGGGGATGGGGGGTTGTTGTTGTTGTTGTTGTTCGGACTCACGTTGCTCCTTGTTGACAATGGGCTCCTCGAGTTCGATGGCGAGGATCTCCCTGCGAATCGACGACAGAACCACATTGAAGTGTTCCCGAAAGATGGGAAGTGGCTCCCCCTCTTCCCGGTCCGGACATGGAAACACGGCACGAATACGATCCCCAACATTTTGCATACGGATGAGGGCGAGTAGTTGCTGATCAGACGGCAGTTCTGAGGCCTCGCGGATGGCCTTGGAGCATCGCACAAGATGTGGCGTGAATTGGATTTGCGAGCATCTTCGCATCGCCGCGGGTACGCTGGCAGAAAGCCTCTCAGTTCCCTCTCTCAACAATGGAGTCGGGGGAGAGGAAACATACCTAGATGCGATGAAATAGCCACCCAGGATCGCTCTTTGCTCCTCAAGGGTTTGTTTTGTCGATCCGGGCTGTTTCCTCGGCCCACCAGAGCCCACGCATCGGCCTGCAAGGTTTTTGGCATCCAGCCCAGTGGTCCACCGAGTGTTGGTATCGTGAAGTCCATTACCAGTCCAATAGCCATCTGGAATAATGAGTTGGCATTGATGCCTATTTGTTGATGAACCTCACCCCTGTTTCGACCACTTGTCAGATCAAACCCTCTCCTGACACAGACCATTACCCGTTGCAAGGGCACAGGCAAGCCACAAACTCGGCCAAGCATGGGACGGACTCACCAAGCGACGTAGACCAAGAGGCCCTGGAGTAATTCGATCGACTTGTCCTTTAGGACAATGACGTGCATGGCAGCATGTCGGCGGACCCAGTCATCGACGGCTTTTTGAACGGCGGCAGTCTGGGGCACGACGGCTTGCATGATGCACCAGAAAAGGAATCGCTTCTTGCAATGAAGCTCTGCGGCCGTGGTGCTGGGAGGGATGGGTACGAAGGGGAAGTTGGGAACCATGCGCGTTCGGTAAATGTCCAGGTACTCCTCCGCCTTCTCGACGGCGAGGTTGAAATCAGGGACCAGATAGAAGGTCTTTTGCGTCTGCCCTGCATCCACCCGGGGCGTCGTGTTGTGGTTTTGGGCATCGTCTGGACTCACACCGCTCGGAGTGGCCTGAGTGGCCGATGACCGATCTAGGCCAGGTATGTTCAGCCCCGTGCATGGTATCGGGTTGCGATCCCCGTTACTCGGGGCTGTCGTGGCCGAATTCAGGCCTTGCGCCTCCCGGGAGGGCTGCTGTTGTGTCTGAAAGAGGTTGACCAGACCATCAATCTTCTTTTCCAGTTCCGTAACCCGACTACTTGAACGTCAGGCGCACTTCGGAGCTTTGATCAAACGCCGACACCGGGGTACAAAGACCATCAGACGGACTCGGCTACAGCAGGGTGTGTGTTGTTTCCGCTCTTCTCTTTTTGACTTACCTCGACTTACCCCGTCTCTTCCTCAGGGCGGGCTCCGGTACGTGGCATGGTATGTTCATCCGGGAACATCTTGGCACACCGTAAGTCCGCTGAAAGGGTCTGGCGCAAGAGGAAGACAGCACTGCAAAAAATGGAGATTACCTGGAACAGTCGGTCGGCTCATTATGGCCCGAGTCCGGTGGCCATCTACATCTGCTTTTCAGACGAGCGCAGTTGATGCAAGCCCGGGATTTCCTGGCGTGCGCAATGTCGGGGCCTCCGCCGTCGGACATGATTGGTGATCAAGATACAAGCAACCTTTCACCGTCTGGACCGTTTCATGGAGACATATGAGATGCATGGATCAAGAAAAAAGGCCGAGTCAAACCGAGAGCTAGCCAACGTTGATGCTCGGTTGAGGGCTGGTAAGGGAAGAAGAGTCAAGAGGTGCAGACCGGAACTCATGGAAAGGTACGGGGATCGGTAGCATTCTTAAGCTCCGTAAGTTGAAGGCCAGCCATCAATGGTGAAGTGTGATTGGTCCCGGGCGGTCGAAGAACCACGGAGCCGGGCATCATTTTAACCCCCGACATCCGATGGTCAACGCCAGATTGCCGCATGATCCCGTCTTAATCCCGGGTTTAGGACGATCTCAGCATTCATCACTGTAAGCACTAGGCACGAGGGATGACTGTATGAATGAAGAAAATAGCCAACAACACAAAACACCACACCGGAGTGCGGTATCATCTTTTGCTCCTGTTGGGCGGAAGACCAAAATGACGCAGGCACCAGTTGCTGTATATCCCGACAGGTTCTAATTGCTGGGATGGTCTCCATCATCTTTGGCGGGTTAAGCCTTTATACGGACCGATATCGCCAATGAATTCTTCTACACTAGTTAGGGGGGATGCGAGATGCCGTTTCGTTCTTGGTACAAAAGCAGGACGGGAGCCTCTAACGGTTGTTTTGACTTGGTTGATTGTTTGTGTTAATAGTTACACTCAAAAGACTTTGTTAATACTGCGATCTTCCATCAATCTCGACTTTATTCAACCTCCGTCTAACCGCACACTTGTTTCTGTCCGGGGCTGGTGCGTCATACGTGGAGGCTCCGAGCTTCGTCCTCCACGGCGCAGCGGGCCTAGTGTCCGTAGCATCAATCGGAGGTCCAAGACACAAAAAGCAACTTCGGATCCTTGGATGGTTCCCAAACTAGAACCTGACCAAAAGCATGCCTCTACACCAACGTCCACAATTCACGGCCGCCGGGATCTCCCAGTACATTGCCCTTACGCTTGACGGCGTTTTTGTCCAAGAGGCGACTTGGTGTAAGGTATGCTTCTTCTTAGGTATTTAGCCTGAGATTGACAGCCGGCGAAATGGTGTTTCTGTATGAGACATCCATCGGCTTTGAGGGGTGACGGACTCGGAACTTCATCCTTTCAAAAGCAAACGAAATTGGTTCCAAGAGCCTGTGTTTGTTTCTTCATTGGGGTAATTTAGTCTTTCCTGACACTATCAAAAAAATGCTCACGCTTTTGTCGACATCAAACCTCCATCAACATCTGTCGTAAAGCAGAACTGCTTCGTCAGCCAAGTTGGATATTAACACAAGCCACCCGTAGTTGTCACGTGATGGATCTCACAGGTATTTCAACCCGTACCTTCATGTAGAATTTAATGGATCTTGGAGAGATCAACCACTATTCACTCTCCATCTCCTAGACGTACATTGCTCATCACAACATCAGCCCGAAGACTCTACTGACGCTATCAGCATCAAAAACACCTTGCCCGCGTTTATCTAGGATACCGCGTCCATCTTCGTGCACTAATATGGGTACCTTGCCGATCCCGCGTAGATCCCCCTTCTCTTGTTGCTCCAAGGTCCCCTACAATCAGATTACAAGAACCAACCTGCGGCCCTCGCACCGTTCACTCTTTCGAAACGACTTCGCAACCGTTTCACCCCGCTGTCCTGGCAATGTGAAATGCCATTGAGCCGAATTCCGANCGGTCCCCCCCCCCCCCCTGGCAGGTGTGTCGTCCCAACCGGGGAGGGGCTGCGTGACACGGCCAGACAGCGTTTGGACTGACCAGTTTTCTTCCCAACTATTCGAAAAAGGGGCAAGAAAGCATCTCCGCTCGGCCGCTTTCCACTCTGCCAATGTTTAAGCAGCAAAGTTTTCTGCACTCGCCCGTCGCTCATGCTAATTTCTAGGCACACTTCGGTATGCCATACGGCCGAAGAAACGAAACATGACTTGTTTGAGGCACGGGACAACTCTCATTGGGCAGCTCGCTCATCTCATCTTTTTTTTTTCGAGATAGCCCAAGCTTCATTGCTGTCCTTGCACAAGGGCGACCCCCCTCCCCCTCCCCGCCGAGCTTTAGGTCTAGCTTCTTGGGAAGCTCGTTAATCTCATGGTCGGGAGAAGTCTGCCCAGTTCGGAAGTGTAAGACAGGAAAAGGTTCGTTTCTTTTGATGGACAAGGGGCGGGCGGGTGTTGCTGGTGCGGAGTGCTCGCTCGACCCGAATGCGTTGCGAGTTTGGGCTCACGCAGGCCGAGGGTATTACCTTAAATATGGCAGGATCCTCCTCGACCCGTCCCCAAACGGGTTTTTTTCCAGTTAGTGTGTCTCTGCGAGAATTCATATAGCCCATCGTTTACCGCGGCCGTTCCCACCGAAGCAAAAGATACCCGAGAACCGACCACCACATCGAAGCCGCCAAAATGAAGTTCGGCACCCTTGCTGTTTATCTCTCCGCCATGGTTGGAGCCTCCGTCGCTGCCACCATCAACGGTACGTTGTCTTGCTTCGTTTTTAAAAAAAAAAAAAAAAAAAAAAACCGTTCATATGTAATATGTTGTTGGCCTGTTGCTCACTCGTATGCAGAACGTCAGGCGGCTCCTGCGCCGCCGGGCCCGGCACCCCCCAACCCCAAGGTCATTCCCGTCCTTGTCGGCAGTCCGACGCGCGAGAAGTCACTCCTGTTCTATCCTGAGATCGTCAAGGCGAACCCTGGCGACATCGTCCAGTTCCAGTTCTGGCCCATCAACCACACCGTCACCCAGGCCGCGAGCCCCCAGGCGCCATGCGTACCGCTCCAAGATCAAAACCCGAACGCCGTCCACTCTGGCTTCATCCCCGGCGTTACCGACGGGTCTCCCGTCGGCACTTTCAACGTCCAGGTCGAGAACACTGAGCCGATGCTCATGTACTGCGCCCAGGGCATGCACTGCCAGCTGGGCATGGTCATGATCATCAACCCGTAAGAGAGCCACAAAACCGTCCTACACACTTTGCATCTCACTGACTCCCCGAACAGTAAGGCGGATGCGGATGTGCAAGCCTACAAGCAGGCGGCCGGACAGTCGCAGACGAACGTCCCGGCCAAGAACGTTGCTGGTGGCACTGCGGGCAGGATCCCTGCCAACTTGGCTCTTCCCCCCGTCGTGTAAAGAGTAGGCGAGAGAGTTTACATTGGATTCAATGGTTTAGGGAGGTACATACAGTTGTCCAATAGCATGTTTGTGTAATCATGGGCTTGCACATGGTTCTTTTGACTGGATCGTTGCTGATCCCCAGCCAAATGCAGCATTCAAGTGTGCAACACACTCGATCAAGGAAGCGAGTGCAGGAACAAGGGGGGACACCTATGACGCCGGGATCTCTGCTGTAGTGTTTGAGTTTGTTTGCGCCGAGCTTCGAAATAGCACGTCGTGTCCGGGGTTTGAGCGTCGAAGCAGCAGGCTTTTTGCCAATGCGTCTCTCCTCCCGCCGGGACACGCTCGAACGCTACGTCCAAAACCCAATCTCACTGATTCACCCCCGCTTTGTTGCTTTGCCTACGATTATGTGCTGTGGCCTAACGTGATTCGGGGAAGATGTTTGGGATAACCTTGGCGGCTGGCATTTCTTCATGATTATTATTCTTCTTACCTCGGGATGGGTGTTTCGACGATGGACAACAGCAGCAAATGGTTGTGTTTGAACAAAACTTGGCATTTGTTATCTTTCTTTCTCGCTCCAGTAATATTCACATTTGCATCCGTACTTCCGGTTGAAGGCATTCGTCTGTCCTTGGACTGCGCCATCTCAGCGCGCACACCGTGTGTGAATGCTTCTTGGCCCCTGCCGGGAGTGTCATCCGCAAAGCAGTTTGTTGGCATTACCAAGTTGGGTTATCTGCCAGCCGACATGGCCATGTCCTGCTCGTCATGGGCATCTGCAGCGAGCAACTGTGTCGTGATGCCCACATACCTGTAGGCCACAGTTGCCGCATGATAACTGTAGATACACATTTGCGCCATCATCAGTAGTCACGAAGTGTAACCTGTCCCAAGCTCGAGAAGAGGGGGAAAATCCACGGTTTCTGTCCAACGCCAAGATGGCAGATTCGGCTGCCACCGAAGGATTGGGAATGGGTGCCATCCGGTCCATCATTCCGAACTCTTGCCTCCAAGTCTCCATCCAGACGCTGGCTGGGCTGGGTGCTTTGACGAGTTCCATTTGGCTTCGGATTTACTCTGTGCGAGACTGTTTCCGGTTTCGGCTCCGGTGAACCTGCGAGGTCTCTTTCAAGCGCTCTTGGGCAAAGTTTGCACCACGGTTCTTTGGTTGCCTTGCTCCAAGAAATCTCACAAGGCGGGGAAGGCAATGGATGGGTGTTCGATGCGCTTCCTGATAGGAAGCCTGTCCATCGGAACCCAGGTAGCCAGCCAGTGCCAGAGAGTATCCCTGGTTCAGACGGCGAGTATGTCTTGGCTTAGGAGAGACTTGAGAGATGGGGAGACGAGAGAAGAAGTACGCGCCCAGCAGTGAGTATCCGGTGTGTCAAGGCATCGTAAGGCTTTGGGGTGTCACGAATCTGAGCTGTTGACCGTACGCCTTTTCGGGCGTCGGCCCTACGGAATTACCGTAATCCCCCCGTCTCACCCTGGTATTCGGCCGTGCCGTCCCACCCGGCTGGATGCGAGCACTTCGGGAGGCGATCAGTCTTCGGTCTCGGCATTTTTCAACCTCCGGTCTTCCCGCGTCCAGTTGCGACCTTCACTCACCCAGCTGTCAGAAGCCATGTGCGCCCAAAAGCCAAGACATGTGGATGGTGTGCTAGGTGAGAAAATATTACAACATAGTGAAGCAGTCAGTGTCCAATAAGGATTCCCTCCCACCCGCTTCAAGTTGTGGCCAATCACAACAGGTGTGGCCTCTCATTCGCTTCCCCATTCGCCTGCCTTCAATCCTGGCTTCAATGACGCGTTGAAGTTGCTAATGGGCGAGGAGGTGCGATTGCAAAGGGAACGACCGCCGGCTGGATGGTCCGATTACATGCGTGTACATGGCCGGCCGAGAATGTGTCTGCGCCGTATCCGGAATATTGGCATGGTGCCGGGGTTGTAGCGGCTCAGTCACGACTTGTCTCCCTTGCCCGCGTCCTTAAGGCTTGTCTATGACCCGTATCATTATTCATCGGGCCAATTACTGCTATATTCCGTACGCCTTTACGTGTCTAACAATTTGGTCCGCATCCTGTCAACATGGAGTTGTATAAGATACTATCCCAAACGGACGCTTGGTTCCAAGGGACTATTATGGAATATAAAGAGTGCGCATCAATCCGCCTTCTACTGTGAATAATTCCAAACGCTAAGCTCAAAGACCAGCCAACTGTTGTTTTCAGCGTCCATCGAACTGACAGGCTCTACTCCCATTGTAACACCATTTCGTTGAAATGAACACTCAACTCGCATTGGCAGTCGGGGCTTGCGCGTTACTTGCCCAACTCGCCATCACCCTGATACGATGGCTTCGATCTCCCCTTCGTTCAGTGCCTGGGCCGTGGCTAGCCCGCGTCACAAACCTTTGGTACTTCTATCGCGTTAAACGAGGCAACTTTGAAAAGGTCAACGTTCAGCTCCATGAGCGGTTCGGTAGGGTCGAGATTTCGTTCTCTGGTCAACAACACAATTCGCTAATATGGCCCCTTCTTGAGTCAGGCCCCATCGTTCGTTATGGTCCGAATCGATTCAGCTTCGGCGACGTGGAGGCACCCAAGACAATCTACGGACATGGGACGCAATTTCCAAAGTCGGACTTTTACACCACCTTTCAGCCGAGCGAGGACATGTGGAACATGTTTGCGGACCGGGACATCAAGCACCACGCCCACACCAGGAGGTTCTACGCCAACGCATACTCGATGGCCTCCCTTATCCACTACGAGCCCTACCTGGACGAGTGCGGCGCCCTCTTCTCCCAACGTCTCCTCGAGTTTTCCAAAGCCGGAACTGCGGCCGACTTTGGTCACTGGTTTCAGTGTTTCGCATTCGACGCCATCGCCTTGATGACGTACGGAAAGCGTCTGGGGTTTCTGGATCGAGGCGAGGACATTGCCAACGTCATCGACAACCTTGACAACAACCTGCTATACGCAAGCTTGATGGGAATCTTCCCGGCATTGCACAAGTTCGCCATGCCGTTTCTGGCCATGCTAGATGCTCGCATCGGAACCGGCACGGGCATGTATGTCATCGACTTCACCCGCAAGACGATCGAGGACGAGCGAGCTTCCCCAAAGTTGGTCACCGAGGCAGAGTCCCGAGAAGACGGCGCGGCCGTCGGCGAGACGTTCCTCTCAAAGTTTCTGGCCAAGCACTCCAGCAACCCCGATGAGTATACCAACTTCCATGTTCTTACCGGATGCGCCTCCAACATGTTCGCGGGCTCCGACACCACCGGCATCAGCCTGTCGGCCATTCTGTACAACCTCCTCAAGAACCCGGACAGCATGGGGAAGCTGCGCGAGGAGGTCGACGACTTCACCCGCCGCGGCGAGCTTTCGCAAGCGCCCTCTTTCAAAGAGACTCAAAGGATGCCCTACCTCCAAGCCGTCATAAAAGAGGCGCTGCGTGTCCATCCGGCAGTGGGATTGCCTTGGGAAAGGGTCGTGCCTGAAGGTGGCGCCACTATTGGCGGAAGATTCTTTCCGGAGGGTGTAGGTGTCACATCCACCTGTTCAAATTGATTGCTTTCCTGATGGCTGATACCTGACCCTTCCCTTGTCCGCACGCAGTCCATAGTGGGCATCAACAGCTGGGTCCAGCACAGGAACAAGGCCCTGTTCGGAGAGGATGCTGATCACTTCCGTCCCGACCGATGGTTGATCAGTGACGAGGCTAGGCTGTCCGTGATGAACAGGAACTGGATGCCCGTAGGTCTTCACCGCATCTTCGTTGCCTCCATGCCTCTGGACTGGCTGACTAACTGATCTTGACGGCAGTTTGGTTTGGGGTCAAGGACCTGCATGGGAAAGAATATTTCCATGTTGGAGATGTCAAAACTCATTCCCAGGATCATCCGCGACTTTGAAGTCGAGCTCAAAGGCGCCTCTGCCATGCCGGGGTGCTCTTGGGAAACCCATAACGCTTGGTTTGTCAAGCCCCGCAGGTTTTATGCCACGGTACGGTCCAGGAAGACGGCTTAGGAAAGGGCATCGAGTATCCGGGGTTGGCAGGCTGTCGCCCGGTTTTGCCACCATTTCGTCAGTTCCAGTGGCACTTATTATGAGCAGGGCGGGGATGACTTCTTGGGTAGGCATTTGCTTCAATTGCACCGCCAACTCACCGCGCGGTGGCACTCGGGAGTACCAAGATGGTCTACG
>NWBT01000041.1:1026598-1036748 GCA_003386485.1 Colletotrichum lentis | reverse complement strand
GCGCGTCAGTGGTCACAGGGTAATGGATTTTGCGAGACCGGGCAAACTGCTTGCTTGCTTCTGAGGCTGCGGCAGGGAGTTGATTCCGCAGCAGCAACTTACTGATGTTCTGCCAAGGCCACTCTAGCATTGCTTCGATCGTTGACGTACTCTGTAAGACGATCTTCTATAGCATACAGCCCGCAGAGGAATGGAAGTTTTATCAGTCACACCGGTAACATCCACGGGGCTCGTCCCGTGCCACGTCGATTGAGTCTCTGGAGATGTTGTTTTTCAGGGAAGAGTCTGGCGTGAGTGCAACACTGTCCCGGCTGGTCAACATCACACCTCATCCGAGCCTCGGTCCGAGTCTAGACCCCCCCCCCCCGTCAAGTAGGTCCTTTGTCTCTTGGTGAAAGCGGTTGCAGAGTTGTCATTCCGTCACGTCCGAGCAGCGGGCTTCAAAACATGCTGTAAATGGCCAGGATCGACTCCATCGGAATGTCCTCTCACTCGGCCAGGCACGCCAATCTCGAGTCTGCAGGTCATGGATGCTATCTTCCGCCAACCACAAAGCCCACGAGCGGGATTGCTCTCCTGTCTCAAGCACAGGCTTTTTTTCCTGTGGCTTTTTCCCGCGAGTCGGGAGCAGGGGTTCGGTTGGGTTGAGATCTTCTCCCGTCCCAACGACGACTACGACAACGACGGCGACGACGACGTCGTCGATGATGCTGGGACTCGGAATGGTGCAGGGTGTAAGCCCCATTGTCGCGTGGCGAAGTGCGCTGGTTCACTTTCCCAGCGTGCCAGACCACGAGGTCGAGTGAGACCAGCACGCCAACTCGTTTCTTTCTTGTGCGAGCCCACCCAACTCCCCAGATCGGCTCCAATGTCTCTGGATCTCGTGGGCGATTGGCCGCCGCCGCTTCGGAAAGTTGCCTGCTCTCTACACACGCGTGGCCCTCGCACTGAGACAGTCACATCAAAAAGCCATAACAGGCCTGATAAATCAAAGACATTGGGGCTGCTCTGACCGAGGAGAGACACGCTTGGGGGCGTTGATCGATTCGTCGATCTGGCCGATTATTAACCCTGAGGCGCCCAATGGGGTGCCGGAATCGCAGCCTCCCTTATTTCTCCCTGCGTTCCGCTCAACAAGTGCCAACATTCTCGTGTCCCCCCCTCCTTTTTTTTTCTCTCGTGAGGACGGGTCCTTTCTGTCTTTTTTTTTTTTTTTACTCAAAAAGTTAGGCATTCCGGGGAATGCAGGTGAGGTTTTTGGTACTTCGGCATCAATGGGTATATAAGTGTCACTTGAGACCGTTGGTAGGCACGCACTTGGATTGATAATAGCCCCCATCACCTCGCGCGCACCGACTGACAACTGTACCATCGGGTCACGTCTGACAACGGATTCCCGACTCAGAGGAACCAACCAACGCACGTCGAGTGGCTTCGGTATCCTCCTTGTTCGGTAACATGCAGGTTCCCATTCTTCTACATGATCGGAACGTCTGAATCAGATCAATTTGCTGACCAAGTCAGATGAGCCTAGGATTCGCTTCCCGGGACGCCAGCCAGCAAATTAGATCCCAGAANGGCCGCCCCCCCCCCCCCGTCACCCGTGTAACGGTGCCCTTGTCCGCTTTGGCACCCCTCAGCTGGTTCCAGGCTGTTCTACACTGTGACGCCTCGAGTGCGTGCGTTCGCCTTGGGGAGGGAGGGGCTCGGACGTTCGAACCTCGTCCGCCGTCCGATCTGCCAACGCGTGCAAGACGTGCCCCCGCTGCTGCGGCGAGAAAACGCTACTTGGACGGGAGAATTTTTGGCGCGGTATTCTCCCCCGTTGCGATTTGCGTTTCGAGAGAGGGGGCTTGATCGGGGGAGGCATCGCCACCTGGTCAAAAAGCGCTTTGTGTTTCCCCGTCACTCGTGTCTCTCCTCCCACCCACGCGTATCTGAGACATCTCACCCTCCTGTGCGACGACCGCCCTCTGGTAGATTCTTCAAGAGTTTATTAGGAAGACACGTTTCTATTCTCTCGTCGATTCCCCCCCCCAAGTTAGACTTCACCTCATCAACATGGTTCTTGTGAACACCCAGGAACCGATGCCCGAGGCCGCTGCCTCGGGCCGTGCCGCGTTGCCGGACTATGTCACCACGCCAAACGCCGTTTTCAACGATGAAGGGGTCCACTGGAGATACGGCAGAGCGCCAGACTACACAAAAACCCGCAAGGTCTGGAGGGAGGGTGAGTCGCTTCCTCCGGGGTTCGCCACGTTGGTCAATAATATCCTGTGAAGCTGACACCTTGTCCCCAGGCAAGAAGATGAGCCACAAGGCTGGCAGCCTCGAAGAGATTGTGGAGAACTTGGTCAAGAACTGGGAGGTCGAGGCCTCTTTCAAGACGCGGCTTGAGGACTGGCGGACCGTCGACCACGCGAAATACACCTTCTCCGTCAACGGGGGCCCGCCGCAGACGGGCGAGCACATGCTCAAGGTCGGCACTTACAACGCCGTCATCACGCCCAACGAGTACTACAGCCCCGACTACTCCGACTTCGCATCGAGCCACAAGACTTTCAAGAGGATGATGCCCAACTTCGCGTGGGAGGTCCTCGAGGTCTACAGCGGCCCGCCCTGCGTGGCTTTCAGGTGGCGTCACTGGGGGTACATGAAGAACGACTACGTGGGATTTAACGAGTAAGTCTTGTATCCCCCCATTCTTGAGATTGCCCGCCAACCGAAGAGCGCTGACTTGAGCGTTTTCCCTTCTCCAGCAAAGGAGACAAAGTCACAGCCAAGGCTCATGGAGGACCCATTGACATTGAAGGCGTGACAATCGCGAGGGTCGACGATCAGCTCCGCTTGCAGGCCGTAGACACCTGGTTCGACTCGCTGCAGATGTTTCGGCAGATCGCCCCGGACGGCGTGGTCAAGAAAGAGGCCAAGACGGATAGCCGGGGGCCGGAAGCCAGGTTCGACGAAGCGGTGGCGCAAGATGTCAAGCTGTCGCCCGAGGACATAAGTAAGCTGCACAGCGATGTGGTGAACGGCAAGAGGTCGGGAGGCTGCCCTGTGATGATGAATAGGGAGTAGAGGGTCAACATAGAATGGTTAGAAGAACCCGGCCAATTTCACCTAACTGATCGCTCATCAGACTCTTTCGGTCAGAACAATATGTCTTTTTTCCATTACAGCCGTAATCACCATGCGTACGCCTTTTTCCCTACCAGGTTGTTCTTTCATGGTTTCTTCTAGTTCATATTCAACCTCATTTGTCCAAGCGACGTAGTTGTCTAACGGATCATTAAGCATGCTGTTACATCTCAAAATCGCAACATCTGGTAAAGCAGGTCCGTTGTGTTCGTTGCATTTACAAATCCGGCATTGTTGCTTTTGCTAGACGCGAGGCGATTTCGGTGTGGCGGCTTTGTAAATGCCCTCGACAACTCGGTCTGGCTTGTCAATAATACAAAAACGGGTAGGGTAAGTCCCCGCCGTACATCCCCGGCCCAACCAAGACTCGTATTTGTACATTTCATTATGGAAAGCCCCAGCGCACTAGTTGATGTTGCAGCTTAACTCGATATCGGCTATGAACTGGAGCATGCGGTCGATTCTGGGTTCGGGTTAGAGATTCTTCATCATTTGAGCGATGGCCGGCTTTTGGGCGGGAAATATTTCTCGGATCTTGGAAGACATCCCTTCGTCAGCTCCAACAAACGGTCAAAGTATGGCATGGGCGATAATACCCTGCCTCCATCTCCAGCTGATCCTCCTCTAGTCCTAACATCCCAACCTAACCAATTCCATATTCCCTACGCTAACTCTATGCCTAATCCTGACCTAAACCCTAACCTCTAAACCTAACCGGCTTTTTAGGAGCGTTTTAAGAGTGTATCTTTCTAAAAAATAATTCTATGGCTTTCTAGACTTAGAGGAAGAAAACTAGATATTAGGAGGGAAAAGTGGAGTAAGAACGCTTATTTGTGTGGGAAATGGAGGAGGATTAGCTAGAGGGTGAGGCAGAATAACACTGCCCTATGGCATCTTGCTGAAGATCTGGCTAATCTTGACGCAGATGTTTGTGCTCGTATCCGCCTCGAAAACGGGATTTTCAAGCAGGACGGGAAGAGAAGGCCGCCAACAACAGGGTCATGTGTGAAGGATACCAAGGACTCTCCGATGGTTCTTGCATTGGTACTGGATCAGTGTGAGCACTTGACGCTGGTGTCGCTCGTGCGGAATGAAGAAGTTTGAGTCCATCGCAAGCCGCCACTTGCAGTGGAAACGGTAGTAAAGACCCCAAATTGCTTCCAGAATATGATCTGTGAAGCTCTCAGAAAGACACACCTCCAACAAGGGTGACTGTGTCCGGTCCGTTGTCTACCAAACAGATGAACCTTGTTCTTGATCCATTCCCATGAGGCCAGCATTGGAAATCCATCCAGGGTTACTACTTGCGGCTGGAATACCGCCAGCACTGCCGCAGTTCTAGTGTCCTAACATCAATAATGCGAGGCCCGCCGTCACTGTCCATTGTGCTTACCTCGATCGACAATGTGCCTAAACGTGTGTACGTCTACTGGCATGTCACCAACAGGGAAGTACACAAGAGTCGTGTTACGGATACGGTCGTTGACGCCCACGTAACTCAACCACCTCATCCTTCTCTTGGCTTCCTCAACAACCACGAAGACTTCCTTTCGAGATTTTCATACAACACACGCTTCCTAACACGTGAGACCCCAGTTCAAGGTTTAGGTACTTCGATCAACTTACCGACGTCATGGTCTTGAACTTGACATTTTGATGTGTCGCGTATCGTCGACGATGTGGCAGGCCAGGGCTTGTACAATTCAGACATTGACATTACACACCTCGTGGTCAACATGAGCTGGCGTCGCGCCATTCGCCATGGTAGATATGGCGCTTTTAGCGTCTATTTCTTCTCGGACGGAGCTTGACGAGTCCGGACTCCGGCGCGGCAGAGCGGCTCGGTTAGGAAAAGCTTGTGTAGCTGCTAGATGCCCAAAAGCGTGCGGGGTCGGAAGAAATAACCAAGGAAACATGAACAAGGCGACCCGCATGCATGTATGGTACTGACTCGATTCATACGGATCGGTGGAGAGGGGAGGGTCCGATCTTGATATCGGGACAGCAAACCGGCAAATGCCAGGCGCGCTCAATCCTATACAGCACAAACAAATGGCGAGACCGTGCTTCAATGAAACAGGCATGAGCAAAACACAGCTGTAGTCCTCTGATAATCCCTTCAAACATGAATCTTTCCTGGATCTTTACCACTGCGCTCGGCGCATGCGCCGTCGCGGCACAGGATACTCCGGAGCCCCAGGCTCCCAAGCTGACCTACCTCTACACCCTCACTGCGCTGCTCAATTCTTCGATTGAGATCGGCACGGGGATCTACAGCGACCGCAAGGCGATTCCCATCATCGGCGGCAGTTTCCACGGTCCCCGGCTCAACGGTTGGTTGTTCCTTTGCATACTCCGTCAGTCCGTCTCATCTTGGGTCGACTCTAACACTGGGAACGCCAGGCACGGTCCTCGATCTTGGTGCCGACTGGGGGCTCACGGACTCGAAGGGTGTATTTCATCCCGATACGCGGTACAACCTGAGGACGGCTGATGGTGCCAACATTTACATCCAGACGAGTGGATCGAAACAATCCAACGGAAAGATTTACCTCAGGCAGATTTTCGAGACGGGGAGCGAGGACTACTACTGGCTGAACAACGTGGTCTCAGTGGGGGTGTTGACATCTGGCAAAGGTAGCGTTACTATTGAGGGGTGGGTGTTGGACCTGTGACGGTTGTTCAAAAGAGTGATGACACGGGCTTGCCAGCTTCTAGACGGCTATGCACGGTTTCAAATTCTATGGAAGCGTAGGCTGGTTGTATACAAGTCTATCAACCGCGAAATCTGGCTACCACTGCTGTGTAGATTCAAGTTAACAGCTATCTAGGTGTAAAGTGACCATTCAATAGCTAAGTTGAACAGGTTAGCAATCGACGCCTTAACTGGGTTTAAAAAAAAAATTGTAATGAAGAGCATTCTGTTTTTGAACATACATGATTGTAGCATTCCCTTTCATTGTTATAGTTCTAAGAAGCCCTCTGCCGTCTATAGCAGTAATTCCCCCGAGATACACATCCTCGACCGGCCGGTCTTGCGTTGGGATCGCCGTGGTCAAATTCTTGCCATTTATCCACCAAGCCGCCCACTACCCTTCCATTGTAAGCTGAAAGAACCACCCAGTGTCTCGGCAGCACAAAGAAGATGCAATGCATCTGGAGCCTACAAGGTCTCGGATTCAACCTCCTCAGTGGCTTACAGCAACGACGAAAAGTCCAGTGTTTTGGCAGTGCAGAGTTTCGGTTCTGGGAATTCCCATGGGGAAGAAACCCACCCCCGTTCCACAACAGTGAACTATTTTCTTTTGGCACAGCGGGCGGACACAAGGGGCCGTCCAGTCGGACAATTTGACCGGCGATGAGGCTTCCCCACTCCGGGCCGGCCCGCCTCACTCTACGTAGTTTTCCACAACTAAATGACCTACTCCTTACTGCCTCTTTGGATTGCAAATAAATCAACAACTTAGGTGCTTAGAGAAAGACATAACCATCACAACAGCTATGAAAAGCCTTGTCTTAGGGGCTGGAAAGAGTCGGGTTAATTACCGTTGCGGGAGTTGAGCCGGCTGCCGCCATAATGAGTCGCGCAGGTGGGGTTGCCAACTCCCTCCCTCCCAGCAATACTCAATATTCCACACCTCCACGATCCGATATCGGGAATCTATCACTCCACGTTATTAACAAGTAGATTATGGATAAACTGGCTGGTGGAAGGAGGAGAACAGCACGTCTTGGACTACTATATCATGTTGTTCAGTTTTCCTTCAGAAGCTTCCAAGTACTCTTGCTTGTTCATTTTGGATAGCAGTCTTAAATACCACTTTTGGCTACGCAGTTTTCTTAGCTGTTGGCCCTCACTTGGCAACCTAACAGAGTAGGAGATCACTGTTTACATCTCTAACCTGATACATAAATTCGTTTATTGCTCTCCACCATGACATTTCAAACATGTCCTATCTCTGGGGCTTCATCTCGTCATTTGGCAAGCTTTTGCGCCATCTACTCAAGCGGGCCGCTTAGCGTCGTGAGTACATGACACCGACAAGGATGATGAGAGCTGGAGGGGCCGGCCACCGGAACAAGATCGGCTCTGGGTGCCATTGAATGTGACCCCTCATAAACGGCATGCAATGGAGGTGAGAGGTGTTCAGGAAAGTTGAAAATCTCCATTCGGGCTTTTGTGTGCAACAACTTGGCTTTCCTCGGGTCAATGAAGCTCACCGACATGTCGTCAGCCTTCAGTTTCGAGGGCGCTCGGCTGAAGGCTAGCTTTCTCGGAGCCATTCTGCTCGCATCCGCTTGTCAAGCAGTGCCTCCTTCTTCCAACAGCTCATTGACCGCCCATTTGCCCTCGTACGGCTCTTTCATCGGAACAACTTTGAACACGACCACGTCCGGCTATCCCCTCGCAGCCCCGGTCGAGGCTTGGTATGGCATCGACTTTGCAGAGCAGCCCGTCGGTGATCTCCGATTGGCTCCGGTGGGATGGCCCTCCGCATTCAACGGGACAAAAGACGCCAGGTCGTACGGCAAAGTCTGCATCCAAGAGCCAGGAAATTCCAACTTGGTCTCTTACATCAAGACCGAGCTAGAATATGGCGAGGACTGCCTCAATCTCAACGTTTACAGGCCTTCCGGTGTTGGTCCGCAAGACAAACTACCCGTGTTGATCTGGATCCATGGAGTCGGTTGATACCCTTCCTATGACATGCAAAAAGCGGTTGACAACTGTGACACTGACATGCTTGCTAGGGCATGTATCGCAACGGCGCAGGCATCATCTTTGACGGGGCCTCATTCGTCGCATCGTCTCCTGAGCCGCTCATTGTTGTGACCTTCAACTACAGAGTGAGCACATTGCCGTCCGCTCGCTGCCCTGCCAAAACTAATGTTCATTGCTGCCAGCTGGCCGCCCTCGGTTTCCTGGCCTCTCCGGCGTTCTCGGAGCTCGGCATCACCAACCTCGGCCTCCAGGACCAGCGTCGACTGCTCCACTTCGTCCGCCGATACATCTCATCGTTCGGAGGCGACCCGGAACGCGTGACCCTGGGAGGCAAATCGGCCGGTGCGCATTCGGTTGGCTTCCACTACCAAAACCCCTTTGCTCCTGGCGAGGAGCTTTTCCACCAAGCCATCTTTCAGTCAGGCGGGCCCACCGCCCGCTCGTTTCCCGCAGCGTCGAACCCGGTCACCGTCAAGCAGTTTGGGCAGTTCCTTGGGCGGGTCGGCTGTCATGTCCACGAGACCACCGAGGCACAGCTGGCGTGTCTGAGGGCAGTTGACGTTAGCCTCATCGAGAGAACAGCGAGGGATCTCTTGGCCGAATACGGGTACAATGGCACTCATCCTTTCCAGGCTGTTTCCAGTGAGTGCGGCAGAGTGCCCTATTTGTCCTTGGCCAGCTCTTCGCCATCGCTAACAGCCAAACTTACACAGACGCTGCCATCATTCCCCGTCTTCCCTCCGAAACCTGGGAGTTGGGCTCGTGGAACCGCGTCCCTGCTTTGGTATCTTTCATCACCGACGAGGGTAGCATGTACGCGCCCACAAATCTGACCACGGACGACGAGGCCTGGGGCTGGCTTGCCAACCTGTACCCAAACCTCGACCAGGCCGACAGGGAGATATTTGCCCGCCTGTACCCCGATCCTCAAACAAACCCCGGGTCGCCATATGTGGACGCAAGAGGACAGTCTGCCCAGTTCACACGGCTGTCAGATGCGTATGCCGACACCACTTACATCGGCGTTGCGCAAGACATTGCGTTCCGTCTTGCGGCGGAGGGGGTTCCCGTATGGAAGATGCACTGGAACACCAACAACAGCATCGCCCCTTACCTTGGGTTCTCTCACGGCTCCGACGTCCCTTACGCCTGGGCCGAGCCGGACACGCAGTATCCCGAGGCAGGGACGGTACTCACGAGATACTACGCGAGCTTTGTCGTCGGTGGCGACCCGAACGCCTTCAAGGCGCCCCATGCCGTTGACTGGATTGGATATAAAGATGCAGGCTCGGATGGTCTGGGTTGGCAGGTGAGGGTCAGCGCGAATGAAACGCGGATGGAGAAGGACGACATCAGGAGAGAGGGCATTGAGTTCTGGAGAGCAAACCCGAGAAAGCTGGATCATTGAGGTGCCCGTTGGTGGGTCGCCCAGCGCAAAGCCGTTGTCCTCCCTGCATCAAAGTCAACCTGAGACTTCTTCCTCTCTAAATTCAACACATGAGAAGACACAGCCGCTTCGGATTGCATCCCACAACTGTTGCAAGAGTCATGTTCGGTGGCTGGCGATTGTGGTTGACGCGGCCCGAGTATTACAAGAACCGACCACATGTCACCGTCAGCACTAGCAACGCGTCGAGGCGACACAGCGAGGCGGTGCCGTGGTTCCGCTGGAAACCCCAGCAAGCATTCCNGGGGGGGGGTCCTTTGCAGGCAGAATCATTTCCTCACGGAGTATCCGTATACCAGCCGGGTGCTTTGTGACTAAGTGGCAAGAACAATACCGAAACAAAATATATCACGAGTTACTGAGTATCGGTCAGCTTCTCACCGGCTGCAGCGTTAACTTCGCATCCCAGAATTCACAACGAAAACGAAGCGGTAGGGATGATTGTCGAGCCCACATTCAGGTCCTTCACCAAGAGTCGGACGACAAGCATATCCCTCCTAGCTGCGGTGTGTGCCCAGGCTGCACCGATGTCGACCCCAGAGCTTTTGGGGGGCCGGGCAAACAAGTTTCTCGGGTGCCCAATGGTCGAGCGTATTGCTGCGGGTTATGCCAATGTTGTTTCGCTCACATGACGAAGCCGTCTGTTGCCTGCCTGCTTACCGAGATCCCAGTATCCCCGGAGAATGTAGAATCCTCCCAGGAGGGGTCTGTCAGACCAGTCCGCGCCATGCTTCCCCCCCCCAACAAATCACATCGCCTGGACGCATTTCGCGTCTCCATTATCGAAAACCGAGAGCGGGCCGCGTAATCTTAAACTTCGGAGGGTTCACGACGGCCCCATT
>NWBT01000041.1:997361-1026407 GCA_003386485.1 Colletotrichum lentis | reverse complement strand
GGGGGGGTCTAAGGGGGTAGGTACTTTGAAGTTGATCCCTGTAAAGCACGCGAAGCGCGAAGAAGAAACGACGCCGGCTTCAAGTCTCCCGGACCGCTTCTTGCTTACGAGCAATGACAGGTTAGACAGGGGGGGCAGAAGCAGTTCTTTTTCTTGTCGTCGAATACGACAAATCCTTCGACGGGGTGAAAGTTCTGGAGACGCCACCCTCCAATAGGTAACATCAGCACGCAGCTAGGAAACCTCGAGGAGCTCGTGTAGCTGCAAGAACCCGTACACTAATTCACCAGCATCTTCGACCACCATTTCATCTACCTTACCAACGAGTACGGATACCGCCCACAGGACTAGCTGCGCCTCCTGCGTTGCCGAGTTGCCAGGGGGGCCTTCGCCTGATTCGCCTTGCCCCCTGGGTCCCCTTGCGTCAAGTAACGACGCAGCAGCGCCCAGCGTCGGGATTGGAATCCCACGACCCAATATACCACGGCGAGAACGGCCGATCATGACGTCAATCTGTGAAGCAGACAGCGAGCGACCAGAACCAGACGCAAATCTCAGCTGCTCGTCTGCATCAGGGTGGCCGGCACGCCCCAAACGAGATTTGAGGTTGCCGCCACCACCGTCTCGGCGGCTACCCATCCGTAGGCTGAGCGTCTCGGGGCACGCACACCAGCCGGGCAATATACATGGAGCAAGGGGGGGATACGGCTGACATGTATCCGTATCAATGTCTGACAGGGCAAGGACGGATTCGTGTATGATTAAAAGGGATGCTTCTCTGTCCCCCCCGTCGTTTCGATCATCGCTTCTGTTCAGCCCCGAGCCGCAAGCATCTCTCCCGCCTTACAATAGCTCTTCTCCTTGGAAAAGGTTTTCGCCGGTCTCTCCCGGTTTGACAATAAACCCCGCTGTCACTCGAGCCCAGCTCCAAGATGCAGTCCAAGCTCCTCCTCGTCGCCGCCGCCGCCGCCACCGGCGCCGCCGCCATCCGGGACCTCTCCGGGACGTTCCCGCAAAACTTCCGCCGCCGCGCCGACGCCCTTGAGGCCCGCGACGAGTCGGCCTGCCTTTCCGTCGCCGCCAAGTACGCCACCCTGACCGCCGACTTCCCCGAGCCGCCCGCGGCCCTTGCCACCGCCACCGACCTCGAAATCCCCCAGATCACCGACCCGTGCCAGTTCCCCTCCGTAACGGGCTCCGCCGGCCAGCTCGTCACCTCGTACTCGTCCGCCCTGCAGTCCTGGCAGGACGCCCACATCACCGAGATCCGCTCGCTCTGGTCCGCCTGCAGCGACGTGCCGCAGATCTCCTCCGTGCTCGACGGGTACGGCAACCTCATCTGCTCGACCGCGCTGGCGCCTATCACCGCCAACGGCACCGCCGCGACCACGGCGACGGCGACAGCCACCGTTACCGGCGAGGCCACCGTCACCACCACCGGCGACGCTACCGGCGGTGCCACTGCCTCGGGCGACGCCGCGTCGACGACCGCCTCCCCCGCTGCCGCCGCGCCCCGCGAGACGGGATTGTTCTTGGCCGCAGCCGCCGCCGCCGTCGGCTTCGTCGGTGCCGCAATGCTCTAAGCGTTGGTGTAGCTACAACTCATGACGCGAATTGGATTGGGGCCGCATAATGTATATGAGGATGAACCAAGTGTTGGAAAGAGGGATATGATCGGTTGCTCATATGACGGCTTCACGATGTCTTGAGAGGGTTCAACGTCATCCGTAGCATACTCATGGGATGCATGTATATATATACCCGTTTTAATACTTTATGATGTACCTTCTCATGAGAGTCCGCGCAGACGTAGCGTCAACCTATACGTGTAGGTATATGAATGTGGTCGCCCAGGCATGGTCTTCCTGTCGGAGGCGACATGTTGCATGATGCATGGACCGGGATGGGAAATGGGCGGAGAGCCGGCTCGAACCGTGACAGCATGTGGCTCCGGACATGCACGAATAAACACGGGACGATCAGTGCGACTCGGGATAGTTTCTGCTGCTTGCTGATTGATGAAGTCGCTTCAGCCGCGGGGGAAAAAAAAACCGGTAGCCCCCGTATAGTCCGCTATGGGCAGCATGGCTTTTCACCCAAGCCTTCGGACGCAAATAACTTCTGCTGATGGAGACATAAGCTTCTGTCACAATGCCTAGAATCAGTAACTGGGGAAGAATAAAGTACCTGGGCGGGCACCTGGCCTACGCGGATCTGTGTCAGGGAGGTTAGGTCATTCGCTATGCTTGGAAGCAAGCAATGTTGATGAAGACGACGGTTCCCTTCCATCTGGGTTCTGGAATTCTCACACACAAACGTGCTGAAGAGCGTGAATGAGAGAACACCGAGCATCAGCCCCCACGCTCATGGATTGGTATCATCATACACGATAATTAAGCAAGCTCCCCAATGAATGTTCAACGCCCTACTCCAAAACAACCCCGGCAGCGACACATCGTCCCTTCAGACGTAACGCCCAAGACAGGCCCTTTCGGCGCAGATCTCAAGTCCCAAAAGCATGCCAACTCGCCGGCGAGCTACTACAGTTGCCGCTTGCGTTTACGCTCGGCCAACCCATCCGGCGTTGATGAAAAAGTCGAAGATGCGCCCGCCTTTCTGTGAGTCGAGTCTACAGATCTCCTTGGCCTGCTTCTTCTTAAGGGTGCCGTTGGTCTTGAGAGCCTCCTTGAGAATCTGTTCTTTGATCATCAGGTACGGCTTCGGCTGCAACCGCACCACTTCACAGAGCTTGGCTTCCTCCGGCGTGAGGAGATGCAAGTCTGGTGCGCCATCCTGTGTGAGCTGTAGAGGCGTGACACCGGGCAAGGCCGCGGCCATGTACCTCTGCCGTGTAACAGGGCCAGAGGGGGCCGCGCCGTTGGCAACGACAACTGTGCCATTAGTAGAGGCCCCGTTGAGAGCGCCGTTGGCCTGAGGGTTGCTGTCTCCGTTGGCTTCTTTTGGCGGGATGGTGCCGTTGGTGCCGTCAGGAGCGGGCGCTGACCGAATGGGCAGCTCGGGTGCGACAAGCAAGGCGGCGCCGCTTGGGGGATCCGGCACAGCGGCTGCCTTAGACCGCTGCGCCGAAGCCAATCGGTCCCTATCCATGGACCCCATGGGTATCGCTTTTTGCGCTCGCTGCGCCTTTTCCGTTTCGTATTTCTCGCCACTGCGCAGGTCACCTATGCGCACACTGCGCCATTCCTGGAGCTGCTGGATGGCCTGCCGCAGGTTGAGCTCGTCGATCAGGCCCTGGCATAGACTCTCAAAGTCGTCGTGGTTCATCATCCGGGCAAAAGGCTTCGCCTTATTAAGGAGGTCCCTCTCTTCCTTGCTCCTCTTCTTTTCCACTTTTGTATTTTCACGGTACTCCAACAGATTGTGCTCGAAGACGACCTTTTTCCTGTCCACACGCTGCGTCAAACGGCAGTTGTAAATGTCCATGACCGTCAGCTTCAGCTCCATTTCCGGCTCCAGCTCGCCCGTTCGGGGATTCAGGCCGTCACCTGGGTCGAACTGCATGAGCTGCACTGCTTCTTCGGCCTCGTTGGCGTATTCGGTCTCGAACTCCAAACGCCCAGGCATGTAGCCCTGAATTTCGTGGCATGACGGTACCGAGGCAGTCGGCTTCGTCTTGGGCTGTAATGTGGGTGCGTTCTTGGCGGCTTCTTTCCGCTCCTCTATCCTGCGCTTCTTCTTGGCCTGGAAATCCTCCCTAGAGATCTCGTTCGCAAGGTCCATGTCGTGAGGACTGCATCGTTTCGGCAGCGGGAATCGTGGCGAGTCGACGTAGACTTTGAGATAGTGGTCCCGCACTTCATCCTTGTGGCGGAAGCCGCCAATGTGGTCGGCGATGTCGGCCCATGACCCCAGGCCGTATATCTCCGCGCCCTCGAGCAACAATAGTTCTTCATCCGCACCCCAGTCGCGGTCGAAGATGGGGAACGAGTTTTGTTCGATGACTCGGTACGGATGTGATTCGGGCTTGTGGTTGGAGCTAGATTTTCCTTGAGAGAAGCATTGGACGCAGAGGTCGTATTCGTTGCAAGAAGAGTGTGCGCATCTGATGCGTACCTAGATACAATAGGAGATGGTCGTTAGCGGGCAGTGCGCAAGCATGAATGAATTGGTTGATTACCCCCAACGGTGTTGCGCCAGGAGTCAGGAACGGGGCGCAACCCGGACGGGGAGTATCAAGCCCGGTACGAGACCGACTTACTGTTGACGTTATATCTACAGAACAGATGTCGCAGTGATATTTGACACCGCCCTCGCCACCCCGTGTGACGGTTTTCTTTCTTATGACACCCATTTCGTCCAGGGCTGCGGTGGGGACGTGGAGGCTGGCCCCTGGTCAGGCTGATCCGACGACGGCCGAATTATCGCGATACGAGAGACTGCATGTACGGCGGACGGGAGGTATCGGCGAGCAATCGATGTTTTTGGTGTAGAAAATGGGTACTAGTCGATGCGGAAATGAGCTTCGCCGATGATGTTGGTGGGTTTCCAAGGTCAGCCGTCGGGAAACACAAAGACGCGGCCAAGGCTCCAATCGACTGCCGTCCGGAGGGGGGGGATCGAGGGCAGAACATGGAGAGAAGGTTGTCCCGGAGTCTATCCGACGCTTGGACCATTCACGTCAGCCATAGTTGTGGCTTCCAAGATGATGAGCCACAGATCTCGCGAAGCTTCCCGTAATGTAAATTATGTAATCAATCAACATTTGCTCCGCCTCCGCCTTTGCGCCCGCGATTTCTTCCGCACCGGCTCCGCTATCCCCGTTGCTTCTAGCCGTCTGTTTCGCCCTGGCCAAGCGACTAGGGTTGCGCGGGAAGCATCTGCTGTCGATTCGTGATGTTGCACGCTGCAGAAACGAAGTCGCCTCCTTTGCCTCGAGAATGTTGAGGAATTTATCCTTTGGCACATGAGTCCTTCGGCTTCTCCCAGCACCAGACTCTTCTCACTCGATCCGCCGTTCCACAATGACGTTCTTCCCCCGAGGTTCAAGCTTTCCGACAGCTTCCCGCCCCTCATCTTACAGCGCATAAAGCCGCCCGCTCGACAATGGCGCGTGCCATTCGATGGTGGGGTTCGCGGGGCACTTCTTCACCTGTCCCTCCATCCATCCTTCTGACCAACCTCTCCTACACTACAAGCCCGGCAGGCACTGGCGCGAAACTCCCGAAGCAGGGATCCGGACTTTACTTGGATGAGCTGTTTTGTGGCAGCTTCATCGGTCCTCCTGTCACTCGGCAGGTCGCGGCCGAGGGCTGGAGTCGCGTCCATTCTTAGTTAGCTTCGTCAAAGGACCGACACCGGGACTGTTTAAAATAATATCTCGCCCGTCCACGATGAATATTTTGCTCCAGTTCGCAAGCTGTCACGTATTGTTACCTGCTTGACGGCACGTTGACACACCACCCATCTCGTCGCACTATACATCACCCATTCATTACCCATCACCGTTCTGTCGCAATGCCCGAGAATATCCTCGACGACATCTCCCACAGACGGTACAACCCTTTGAAGGGCACCTGGCTGCTGGTCTCTCCCCACCGGACCAAGCGCCCTTGGCAGTAAGAATACGCCGCCTGAACCCGTTATGCGACAATGTGCTGAGGCGTACAGAGGTCAGCAAGAGGGGCCGTCCACCACGAAGCTTCCCGAATACGACCCCAAGGCAAGTCGCTCGTCTTACCCAGAGTGAAGGATCACGTTGCTGATTTCCCCAAGTGCTACCTCTGTCCTCGAAACCCCAGAGCGGCCGGCGATTCGAACCCGGACTACAAGAACACGTTTGTTTTCGTCAACGACTACAGTGCCGTAAAGGAGGAGCAGGCCGAGTACAAGCCGGAGAATGAGAGCAATGGTAGGTCCATATCGCAATCCCCGGCTACTCCACGCAGATCTGACAGTTCACCAGATCTCGCGTCGTCGCTGCTGCGCGCCGAAGCGGCCACGGGCAAATGCTATGTCCTTACCTTCTCCGAGAAGCACCACGTCACCCTCGCCGACATGACGACCCAAGAGATCGCCCCCGTCATCGACGTGTGGACGCACATCTACGCCTCCCACCTCTCCCCCTCCAACCCGCTCTCCAAGGTTGCCGCCGCGCTCGACCTGCCCGCCGCCACCCTTGAGAGCAACGTGACGCCACCCAAGCACAGCCTGCGGTACATGCAGATTTTCGAGAACAAGGGCGCCGCCATGGGTTGCTCGAACCCACACCCGCACTGCCAGGTCTGGACGACATCAACGATGCCCGAGGAGCCGGGCACGGAGCTGGCGCATATGGCCGAGTACCGTCACCAGCATGCCGGACGGCACATGCTGGCCGACTACGTCAAGGTTGAGCTGGAAAAGAAGGAGCGCACGGTATTCGAGAACGAGCATTTCCTGGTCGTCGTCCCCTGGTGGGGTGTGTGGCCCTTTGAGGTCTTGGTTCTGCCCAAGAGGCACGTCCGCGCCCTCGTGGACCTGTCCGCCGAGGAGCGGTTGCAGTTTGCCGAGGCCATTCAGGAAGTCGCGAGGAGATACGACAACCTGTTCGAGACGCACTTCCCCTACAGTAAGCACACCCATCGTCGTCACGGCATCTGACGGCTAACGTTTTTGACAGGCTCTGGTATTCACCAAGCACCCCTCGATGCCACCGAAGAGGAGGCTGAAAACAGCTACCTGCACATGCACTTCTACCCGCCTCTGCTCCGCTCTGCTACTGTGCGCAAGTTCCTTGTTGGTTACGAGCTGATGGCCGAGCCCCAGCGGGACATTACTCCTGAACAAGCGGCTGCCCGCCTCAGGGGTACCGGCGGCGAATTGTACCGCAAGACAATCCAGTAAATGACAGGAAAATACAAAAGACCCGGTTCGCGATGTTGAATAATCACTTTCTCTATTATTATTCTTGCTGTGTTTTCCCACCATTTTCATCATCATTATACACACCAGTGTGATATGGCATCGACGCGGTCTTCACACTCGTTCATGGTTGTGTTCATAAAGCTGATACACCATTGTCGCAGCCTGTGTAGAGCACATGATGCTACGGCCCTGCCATCTTGACCGACCCTATGGCCTTCCCTCGAATAAGAATTATGCGCTCTCGATGTAGAAGTCGCGGACCAACGGCATCCAGACCAGAGCCGTGGTGGCGAAGGCGAAGGGGAAGAACTGCGGCAGGCCGAAGGACATGCTCTTGAAGACGAACAACTCGCTGGCAAAGTGGCCTAGCGCAACAACGTAGGTCCAGATGGCCAGGTCGTACATGTGGGCGTGGCGCAGGTGGTAGGCGGCGTAGAGACGAACGATGCTTGTGATGAAGGTCCAGGTGCCGAAGCAGCGGGCGGCGAGGGGCGTCGCCTGGTCGACGACGTCGGTCGCGCCGGCGGGGGCGGGGACGAACTTGTTCACCGAGTCCTCAGGGTTGAACTTGTCGGACCGGGCGGGCAGCTTGGGGTTACGGACGTATTTGCCGTCATAGAGGCGGCGCGAGTAATGTAGCGTCATGAGGTTCTGTGCCGAGTTGCCGATGGAGATCAGAGAGAGCTGGAGGCCCAATCCTCGTCAGTATCGTAACCTCATAAACCATGCAAACTCGTCCTGCTTGGGATGCTTACAAGGAGCATGTAGTAGGGCAGGATGCCCTTGGCTTCGGGCAGCAGGTCTGCGATGGACACCATTTTGATTGAACCTTGAGGTGGTCTGCGAAATCCAATTCGAGTCAATTGGCATGAGATTTCAGGAGGAAGATCTCGGCGCAAACATAAGCATGGTAGGAAGTAGGCCGATTGTACAAATCAAGGATCGACATTTACCTACACAACCTTAGTTGCCTATTGGGATGGGGTGGACCGCGATGGATCCGAATATGAAGAGCAGCTCCTTGTGGCTGACAATGTTCGTGTGTGGCTAAGGGCACAGCAATCCCCGCTCATTGGTCAAAGCTTTACCCATCCCATCCTCAAGGGACTCAGTTCAACAATTGAGGCAGATGCCGAGGTGTGGCTGGTGGGGTTGATTCTGGGCATGCATTTTCCAACCCTTTGCGATTCTCAACATTTTGCCTGTGCTAAAATCCCACGGACGAGACGCAGCAGTGGCGTCATTAGTACCGTTCTCCCTCTCCCATCACTCTACCTCGACTGATCGACCAAACGCTGTGACGATAGCATACGATGGCAGGATTGACCGATAATCTGGCCTACGTGCCCCAGCCTGTTCAGCTTCTGCTGGCTGGTATTGGTGCCCTCTTCCTTACCTCCAAGGCATTGAGCTACGTTAAATTCCTCCTTGGAGTCTTCCTGCTCAGCGGAACTAGCGTAAGCATTCCCGCATCCCCTCCCTATCTTGAACAGAATTGTACTGACGGTGTGCGCCGCAACAGCTTCGCAAGTATGGCAAGCCTGGCACCTGGGCTGTTGTGACCGGTGCATCCGACGGCCTTGGCAAGGAGTTCGCCTACCAGCTCGCCAGCAAGGGCTTCAACCTCGTCCTCGTTTCCCGAACCCAGTCGAAGCTCGAGACCCTCGCCCACGAGCTCGAGGCCAAGTTCGCGGGCAAGATCCAGGTTAAGGTGTTGGCGATGGACTTCTCGCGCGACGACGACGCCGACTACGACAGGCTGGCCCAGCTCGTCAACGGCCTCGACGTCGGCATCCTCATCAACAACGTGGGCCAGAGCCACAGCATACCCGTGCCGTTCCTCGAGACGGCGCGTAGCGAGCTCCAGAACATCATTTCCATCAACTGCCTTGGCACGCTAAAGACCACGCAGGTCGTCGCGCCCATCATGCAGCAGCGCAAGCGCGGCCTTATCCTCACCATGGGCTCCTTCGCTGGCTGGATGCCCACGCCGTACCTGGCCACCTATTCGGGCAGCAAGGCCTTCCTCCAGCACTGGAGCAGCTCCCTCGCCGCCGAGCTCAAGCCCCAGGGCGTCGATGTCGAGCTCGTCCTCAGCTACCTCATCACGACGGCCATGAGCAAGGTTCGCCGCTCGAGCGCCATGATCCCCAAGCCCCAGGACTTTGTGCGCGCGACGCTGAGCAAAATCGGCTCTGGCAGCTACCAAAACTTTGCCTATACCTACACGCCCTGGTGGACGCACGCGCTGATGCTTTGGGTCGTTGAGAGCACCATTGGCGCCGCTCACAGCTTGGCCATCTGGTACAACCTGAAAATGCACGTTGACATCCGCAAGCGTGCGCTCAAGAAGGCTGCTCGCGAAGCCAAGAAGCAGTAGTAGAGAGCCACCCACCGTGACGGCACAGAATCGGGGACGAGATAAAATAGTACTGTAAAAGTCGTTTCAGCGCAAAGTAAGGAGAAGTGAGGAGAGGAGAAGGCTGGTTCATGATGGCAGCCTGCAATAGCTATAAATGTAGCCCTTAATGATCTGCATTACGCATATGGGGAAACCAGCCCATGCATCATGTGGGCTAGATACGAAGGGATTCAATCAGGAGGGATAGGTGAATAAAAGTCTTTATTTGAATGCCAGAATGAGGAAGAGAAACTCGCTTGCCAACGGCAATCGATCAGCATGTTCAACAGCTCAAGCTGCAGAAACAATTGGAGAAAACGACAGGTTCAGCCTTGTGGCCTAATCGGGCTTAGCGCGGGTTCCCGGCGCGAAAATTCCAAGCGCCCGGCGTCCCAGCCTCTTTGAGAGCTTCCCTCCAGAAATTGTTTACTGCTTGCTGCTTGCTGCTGCTGCTACTGCCGCTGCTACTACACTTTTGCTGCCCTTTTGAACTTCTCCTCCCACACCGAGAGCCACCGTAGCTCCTAATACCCTCCATCCTTCTTCTCTGTCCTTTCTTTGTCCAGCTCGAGCTGCGCAAAAGCTCCTAGCATCGCAAACGCGCCCTGGGCGGTTATCAAACGAAAAGAAGAAGAAAAAACACCACGCCCAATTGACAGGAAACAGCCCTGCCACCACCCGTTGATGATTCGGTAGCGCGACCTTCATCCGCCATCACTGGCCGCCAGTTTGCGACGCGTTTGCCAGCCAGCCAGTCACTCGGTCGCCTCAGCTGCTCGATAACAATGTCATACCCTCAGATGACCCCGGTACGGCCGTTACCGGGCGCCTTCTTCAACACGCCCGCAGCTTCGCGCTTCACCAGCGACAACGAACCCGCCCGACGACGCCTGTTTGCCGAGAGCGATGCAGCTCAGGGAAGCTCAGCATCCGCTGGCAGCGGCGCCTTGGTCGGATCATCCAACCTGGCTCCCGCCACAGTCTCCTCGTCGAGCACAACAGCTGGTGGTGGTCTGGTGTCGACTTCTTCGTCGCAACCCACCCAACAGAACCTTCCGCCCGTCACGAGAGCTGCTCAGGCGGTCAATCAATTCCTCCAGTCCGACGAGAACTACCCGGAACTGGATTCCTACTGCAGGCGTAAGTCTAGTCTTGCAAGCCGTTCACACCGCCTGGACCCCACGCGCCGTGACTGACAAACTACAACAGCGGGAGCGTCCTCCGAATATGATTTCAGCACGCTCGACTCGCCCTGGGCGCCCTTTCACAAGACCCAGATGTACCCGATCCCGAACCAGGTCTTCAGCCACTACAATACTGGCCAGCTCCAGACCCTGATGGGCTTGTTCGCCGAGATCAACCATGCTTGGGTGGTCATCGACAACTCGCTCTTCCTCTGGGACTACACCCACCCCGACCCCGAGCTCATCGGGTTTGAAGACCAGCCGCATACGATTCACGCCGTTGCTCTTGTTGCTCCCAAGCCCGGAATCTTCGTCAACACCATCACGCACATTCTGGTCGTTGCCACATCCTCCGAGATGATCTTGCTTGGCCTCTCCGCCGAGCCCACGCCGTCGGGGACGAAGGCCGTCTCGTTGTACAGCACAAAGCTCAATCTCCCCCTCCGAGGGACCGATGTCAGAGTCATTGCTGGTACTGCCGATGGCCGCATTTTCTTTGGAGGTAGCAATGACACCGATATTCACGAGCTCTATTACCAGCAGGAGGAGAAGTGGTTCTCCAACAGGTGCGGGAAGATTAACCACACCAACCCCGGATGGTCGTCGGTTGTCACCCTTCAAAGCGGCTTTTGGGCACCCAAGTCCCCGGAAGGCCTCCAGAGCATCGTCATCGACGACTCTCGGAAGCTCGTCTACACTCTGTCGACTCGGTCTACGATTCGCACATACCACATGGATGGGCCTAACAAGCTTACCAAGGTTATCGAGAAGGAGAGAAATGCCTGCCTCCGCGACATCACTCACATGATTACCCAGTCTCCTTTGCTCAACGACCGGACGACATTTGTTTCCATCAGCGCCATTCCCTCCCGGGAGGCATCGAAGCTCCATCTCATGGCCCTCACCAACACCGGCTGCCGACTCTTCCTCAGTGCCACAAGCTCCGCCTCGTACATGATAGGTGGCGTCTCTTCGAACACGCCCCCTCAAAGCATGCAGGTACAGTTCATCAAGTTTCCGCCTTCCGACAAGCCCGGACGATCCGGTACCAACAGCGCCGGTGACACCGTTATCGATCTGGGCTCAAGGGCGTTGGAGTTGAGCAGACTTGGAGCTAGGTTTGCGCCGGGTTACTTCCTCGACTTCGTTGTGAAGGAAAACGACCCCAACATCGATCTCCTCTTCGTTTCCGCCCCTGAGACTGGCCGCATCAAGGCAAACTCGTCCTCGTCGGCGCTCAAATACTACGAGCACGGAAACTGGATCGATATCGGAAGTAGAGCCGAAGATGTTGGTTTGGTGACGAAACCATTTGCTGCCGCCAAGCAGCCCGTTGGCTTCGGAAACGAGCTCGCGGTCCAGTTCGATGAGCCCAGCACAGAGTTTGCGGTCCTCACCAACACCGGTGTTCACATCATCCGTCGCCGCCGACTGGTGGACACCTTTGCTGCTGCCATCCGGGGTGCGGTCGGCGATGAAGGTTTGGAGATGGAGACTAGGAAGTTTATCTCGCGCTACGGCCGCGTGGAGACCATCTCGTGCGCCCTTGCAGTTGCTTGCGGACACGGCGGGGATGCCAGACCTGGCGCGACGCGTGCTATCGACCAAGCGACAGAAGACCGCGCGCGGACCGTGTTTGTCGATTTCGGCGGGCAGCCCACCATCACCGAGGCCGACGGTACGCCTCTTAACACAACATCTGTCCGTTTGTCTCCAAGACACGATGCTCTCTGTGTGTACCTCACCCGCCTCATTCGTACATTGTGGAAGAATCATGTCGTTTCTGCTGCTCCAAGCCCGGCTGGTGGCATCGCGATCCAGTCCATGGTACCTGTTGCCAGGCTTCACTCCGTTCAGGAGCAGCTGGAGCGTCTTCGCAGATTCCTTGACGCGAACAAGAGCTTCATCCAGGGTCTCTCTGGCCCCTCTGACCTGCAGAGAGTGGCCAGCAAGCAAGAAGAGGTTGCTCTCCAGGCCGAACACCAGGCCCTTCATGCGCTGCAGAAGTTGATGGAGAGCATCTCGGAAGGTATCTCTTTCGTCCTGATGCTTTTCGACGAGCGAGTGAGCGACATCTTTACAAGACTCGACGCAACGGCGCAACAGGAGCTGAGGAGCCTCACATACGAAAGCCTTTTCTCCCAAGCCCCCGGAAGGGACTTGGCCAAGCTCCTTGTTAAGTCTATCGTCAACCGCAACATTGAGAGCGGCTCCAACGTGGAGACCGTGGCAGACGCACTGCGCAGACGCTGCGGCAGCTTCTGCAGCCCTGATGATGTTGTCATCTTCAAGGCCCAGGAGCAGTTGAAGAGGGCTTCTGAGCAGCCGCTCAATAGCAACCCTTCCCGCACCCTTTTGCACGAGAGCTTGAGGCTTTTCGAGCGAGTCTCTGGCGCCCTCTCCTTTGCTAACCTCCACAACGCTGTGTCCCAGTACATCGAGCTCAAGTACTATGCAGGTGCCATTCAGCTCTGCTTGACCGTGGCTCACGAGAAGGACAGAGGGAACACCGCCCTTTCATGGGTTCACGATGGCAAGCCCGCTAATGATCCTCGGGCGAACGCTTTCTCCGAGCGCCGGAAATGCTACGAACTCATACACGAAGCTCTGCAGCACTTGGACGCCGCATCAAGCAGAGAGCCCGAGACTATCGACGGCCGCCTGACGCTGATCGGCACTAAGCGCCTCGAAGCCTACAGTGTGGTGAACGACTCAGATGACGAGGTCTTCCACTTCGATCTCTACGAGTGGTACATTGAGCAGGGATGGACCGACAGGATCCTCGCTATTGAATCACCGCACGTCATCACATACCTCCAGAGTCTGGCCAGAACAACAGTCGAACACGCGGATCTTCTTTGCCGATTCTACACACAACGTGAGCGATACTTCGAGGCCGCTCAGGTCCAAAACGACCTTGCCCAATCCGACTTTGCCATCGGCATCAAGGACAGGATCATTCTCCTTAGTAAGGCGAAGGCCAATGCCAATGTTGCCACCGCTGGCGTCGGCAGACAGCAACAGCAATACCTTGCCCACGAGGTCAGTGAACTTCTCGACATCGCCAACATCCAGGACGACCTCTTGGAGAGGCTCAAGGCCGACAGCCGTATCGCTCCCGAGAGACAAGCCGAGATCGAGGAGGTGCTCGACGGTCAGGTGATATCATTATCAGACGTGAGTTGCCCTTTATTTCGTTTTCTTTTTCCTCCATCATTGCAGGCTGGAACTGATGACTTCCTAGTTGTTCAACCAATATGCCGATCAAGCGAACTACTATGATTTGTGTCTCCTCATCTACCACAGTGCCGACTACCGCAACCCCAACACAATTGCCCAAACCTGGGTTAGCCTCATCGAGCAGATCCACCAGGAGGCGGTCGATCGGATGGAGGAGGCGGGACCTGGTATCCCTGTTCTCCCCTCGCCATATGAGTCTGTGTCGGTCAAGGTGCAGAATATTGCCCACCGTACCTCGTTGGACAGCTTCATCTTCCCCGTGCCTGTCCTCCTGCCCGAGATCTGCCGATACGCCGTCGAGTACCACCAGGATGCCGAGATCGGCGCCGACCCTACCTGGCCCGTGCAGCTCTTCCTCAGCCTAGGCGTCTCTCACGACATGGTTACTCGCGTCCTCGAGAGTGTGTTTGACACACAAGATTACGGCTTCAGCGGCAACAACCGCAACCGCGTCATCGAGCTCATTGTGTTTACCGTTGATGTCTGGCAACGCGAGGTAAAGCGCCGGGGTGGTACCTCGATGAAGGGGGATGGCGCCATCGGTGCCTGGGTCAAGGATCTGCTTAGCCGATGCGAGAACTCGCTACCTCCTGCTGGACACGGTTCGAACCCCGGTGGCATGGACTTGGTGGAGGTGCGAAGACGTCTACGGACGGTTCGGAGAGACGTCGACGGCCTCGTTGAGAGGGGCCCGTCTGGGAGCTTGCGCTTCTTGTAATGTCTGAAGTTTGATTGTATTGCAGGGGGTGATCCGGGTGGTTAGGGTTTCTCACAAAAAAGACATGAGAGATACAACTAGAGAAGACTGATTTGGAAGACTCTGGTCTTGTTTAAATTAGCCTTGGGGAGTGTACAAAGAGGGCAACAAAAACGACACCTTGTATTTGATGGGGGATGGGGAGGTTTTGACCGGGCGCGGCTAGGACTAGGCGATGTAGGCTTAGGCTTTGGATGGCCAGTTTGGTGATTTTTCTTCTTTTTCACGAAGACGTTTCCCAGCGCCCAGGTGCGGGAGGTTGACAGCGAGCCATCTTCGAGAGCCTGTGTGACTGCTGTGACGACGTGGTGTTGAGGGAGATTATTCCGCCACAATGCGTGGGGTTATTTACACTATTCAACCCATGTTTGTCTCTGCGGAGTGTCATCACAAGCTTCGAGAGAAAATTCGTCTGTGGGATGGTGGACTGCGCCCGGAGTTGATTGAATTTGGCGTCTTCACCCCCAAGTCTCACGCTTCTCCCCGCGCGACGAGATCAATCGATTGTGCTGGCTTAGATTGACTCTTTTCATCCAAGGCTCTTTGTAGTGTTGTTTTCTGATATAAATTCGACATTGAAAAGCGAGAAATGCAAGGTCGTACATGCCGTATCTGATGGAGATTATTGGCAGTCATAGCAAGGGATTGAATAATGAATCCCGGTCGCGTATTAAAATTGCTCCGAGGCAGGGTTGATGACACTCTGCCAAACAGGGCTTCCCTGTTGTGCTTATTCTCTTTAAGGTTGCTCCCGCCAGCTGTTCCCCAAAACGTCGCAACACACACGAGCTTGTCAGCAACCATTCATTACAGAATAGAGATAAGGACGCATTAATTGTAGCTACTAAACATTAATACTGTAATAGCAAAGCCCTTTCCTGTCCCCGAACCACGCATCAGTTCTTTCAAGATCAGTCAGGCCTCAACAACATTAATGTGTCTTTGGCTTGTCGCAGCTAACCTTAACCTTGACCTCCAAACCCAAGTACTAGATCGTTCCCCGCGACGACCCCGGCTATCATCAAAAGTGCCAGCCATGCAATCTTTGAAAACAACCTTTTTGCAATCATTGCGAAGATTCGAAGGTACCCAGAACCCTGGAGACGGATCATAGGCGAGCCCCTCGCAAACCTCGTGCTAGTGATGGCGACAACGCTTGACCAATAGTCTACAGGGCAGCGTGGCAAGTACCGATAGCCGCACTGGTGACTCCGGCAACCTTTGCGCTGCACTCGATCAGGCCAGCAACGGCAACGGGAGTGGAGACGCCCCCGGTGCCCCCAATAGCGGCGAGGGCGGCACCGACGCAGCCGGCGATGCCGGACGTGCCGGCGAACCCGGCGGCGACGACGCAGGCGCCGCAGGGCACGTTCTGGAAGCAGCCGCTGCGGCCGGACTGGATGCGGGCGTTATGGACGGATAGGAGCTGGCGCTCGGTGGCGCGGATGCTGTCGTTGCGGGTGACGACGAGCTCGCGGCGCTCGTCCCGGGGCGCGATGGCGACGGAAACCTCGGCCGAGATCTCGGCGAGCACGTAGGCCTTGACGTCGTCGGGCCAGGCCTTGACGGCCTTGACGGGCTGCCCCAGGAGCCCGGCCCACTCGCCAATGTCGATCTTGGAGTAGTCCGGGGCGTTGATCACGTCGACGATAAGGCCGACGGGGACGTGCACGTTCGCGGCCAGCTCCTCGACGGGAGTCAGGGCCAACGCGACGGTCGCGCTGGCGGCGGCAAGAAGGAGCTTGTTGAAAGAGGGAGCCATTTTGGGGTTTTGTTTTGGGGTTTGGTGACGAACGAAGGTCGGATGGGCTTTGTGGGCAAATGAAAGTGAGGTTGAGAACTTGAGACTGAGAAGACTGAGCGAGCAGGTTGGAGTGCGGTATCACAAACATCTTTGACGGCGGCATTTTTCTCGGCCTTTATAACTATTGCCAAAATCGACAACTATCACAACATCGGACCATTGGAGAAGAGAGAGCCCAAGTTTCATTCGGACACAAAAACCACGAGGCGGGAATGGGAGTTGAGGTGCCAAGAAATGGGTAATAAGGTGCCAAGCATACAAGAGTCAGTGATTTGTAGGAAAGTTTCTGGGGTATGGCTGCTTACACTTTTCCGCGTACAGATAGTGCTGTCGATGACAATGAGATTATGAGGCCAAGAGACGCCCCCACCGGCTGGCTGTACGTAGACCTCCAAGGGTCATGTCTCCCAATCAAGACCCCTTACCTAGGATGTTTAACCTGAACAGTCTCTGCAGAACCAGCGGTCTCGGGGTAAAGTCGTTGTGTTGTCGGACACTGGAGAGCTCTTGAAACTCCGTGACATCCGCACTTGAACACAGCAACAAACATGTACCTGGCCCACTTCCCATATCTGCGCCTGTGAGAACTTCTGTGTCGAGCTTGGCGACACTTGGTCAATCTCCTTTACTCTACATTCGCGCAACGGACGGGGCGGCCGCCTTACCTTGGCAGACTCTCTTTCCCCTGGTTGGCTGCGGTCAGATATATCGGGACACTGTGTGCGGAAGAATTGGATCCGGCGGTGCCTTGAGTATCCTGCAGCACAACGCGTGCGCTCCCATGTGTCTCATGATATTTTTGCTTTCGGGTGAACAACAACGTGGCTCGTTCTTGGCCCCGAAGACCAAATGATGGAGTGCCAAGCTACACAAGAGTCATGATCTGGTAATGAAGGTTGGAGACGAGACGGTGGCGCTATTCCGGAATCATCTGCCTCGACATCTTGGACTGCCGAAGAATAGAATAAAGTTTTTTTCCATACCAGTTGACAAGGGCCGTTACCAAAAAGGATTCCGTCGTGCTCTGTTACGCAGTTGGGGGTACTTCAGCCATCTTACACCCCATCTCTGAGGAGATGTTCTTGAACCCTACTCAGTCCTTTATATGATTAGTTACTTCAACATTCTCAACCTGCAAGGTACTGAAGTGAATACTTGATAAAGACGTAGTGGAGTTAGCTTGCTGCGTTGATTAGTTAACGCGTGTGGAGGCTTGGCTCATCGTTCGGAAGAGGAAACTGTAACACAGACAACAAGAAAGGGACAGAAAGAGAGGTATAATTACTAACACTGAACGCTTGATACTCCACCAGCATTCAAACACGGTGAGGAGATGGTTTGGATTGTCACATCGTAAGATCCGGAGAGGACAGGGAACAGGGATTTCGGTTGCCAAGAAAACCGTCGTGATGGGTACGGATACCTTATAGAGGCTACAATTGCCCAAACTGCATTTGTAGGTCCACTTTTGGGCCAGGATCACAAAATCTAGATTAGGTAGTTGACAGACGTGAAGAAAGTCGGGAAGTTGCTGCCCTTGTATGGCTGACCGCCAAGCTGCTGTTTAGGGCAGTCTACCAAATGTAAAGTTTCAACCCCCTGCAAGCTGTTGTGTGAATAGGCATGGCAAAAGTTGATTCAAGCGGCAGATGATTTCTGGAGTACTCGGTGACTATTGCCCAGACATGCCGAATACGAAACTGAACCTCGTGACAACTGCAAATGGTGAGACATCCACACTATGATTTCAAATCTATAAAAGCTGGCAAGCAGCCACTGTCAAGAACAGTCACTCTCTCTTCACCAGCACTCTCTACATTACCATCTCACTCTTTCAACCAACATCATCCAATCCTTCAAAGTCCCCCTTTGACCAACTCATACTTCAAAATGTTTTCCACAACCATCTTTGTCACTCTCGTTGCCATCTCGTCGGTCTTCGCGGCACCCTTGGAGTCTGCCAAGGTCCAGGAGAGACAGATCAACCCTAGCGTCACCCTGTGCAGCAACAAGGATTACAACGATTGTGACACTGTCTACTTCCACTTTGGCATCTGCGGTAAGAATTCCCCCCCAGCCCATGTCTGTTTTGTTTCTTCTTGACTAATGAGCAACAGAGCCTGCTGGGAGACTTCACGACAAGGTCAGCTCGCTCAAGGCTAACGGCCATAACTGCATCTTCTACAAGTAAGTAGACAAGTCTATTTCCTCTATCTCTTCTGGAACTGCATAGGCTGACTTTATGAAGTGACACCGGATGCCGCAACGGCGGCGGCCAAATTGCCACCAGCGGGGATGTCGTCAACATTCGAACCCACCCCAACTTCTCCACCATGAACGACGATGTTTCCTCATTCTTGTGCACCCTCTGAGTACATAAGAGTGCAAATCCTACCAGCTCGCAACATTACTCGTAATTTGGCTCGATTCCCATTGATTTGGCCAAGGGGTGGTGTTGTTCCCTGTCTTGTTGCTTTGGGAGCAATTGCGTTACAGAAGACTCGTGTGGAAGAACTGTCTTTGACTGTGCCATGTAATCGGTGGATAATATGGGTGTTGGGTAGTAGTTGGACTTGTCTTCTTTCACTGTTCAATGCCTTGTACGTTGGGCCACTGGGCAGTGGGTTTGTTTTGTCGGCACATAGTGCCTCGGTCGCTGCTTTGGTTACAAATTGACCCTAAGCATCACAAAGCTCTTCAGCTAGTTGATCTACTTTGTTCTCATTAAAAAGGCCCCATCTTGTGACTCGTTGAGTCAATATGACTTCCAACACACCAGAACGATAATCGAAGCACAACCCTAGAGTGACCATTCTACCTTCCCAATAGAGGATTCTAACCTCGGGGGGCGCTGGAAGGCTATCAGCACATGTGTAATCGTGGTTGAGAAATCCAAGGCCTTGATAATTTAGTTGTTTCAAGTCCCTCAACGTACCACAGGAAGCACGGCGTCGAGACAACGCACAGCCAGCCTCCTGTTAGGCTGTTGCTGAGTTGGGCGCATACCGCGGCCTTCGTAAGCGCTCACAGTCGCCTTGAGAGCCCAGCTGGCTACAGCAGCTATTCTAACTCTCAATCAAGCATCTCTTTATATAGGTCACAATCCCATGCCTACGTCCGTGGTCTATCACAATATGCGTGGGAGGTTGACAGAGATGGGTTATCGCAAGTCGAACTACATTACATTAAAGGCTTGACGAGTTTCCGTTGCCAAATGGCACGTGACGCGGGTGGCGCAGACCCACCATTGCTCGTTATCCCTTATCGGGCCACCGCACGGAGCGCAGAGGCTCGGCGACAGCTGTCACTTTTTGATTAATCCAACCAATTTATCTCCAGTAGGACTCCGGGGAAAGCTGTCCCTCCCCCGGATCGCTTTCCGTCACCCGTCCGTCCCCTTTCCCGAGTCAAGGCAATGCACCCCCGGTCGATCTGCTAGGGACCCTTTCTCTGCCTTTCCCTCATCTCGGCGCTGTTTGCAAGACGACGTCAAACCCACCAGCCAACAACATCATGGCGTCCTATGCGCATTTTCTGCTGGGCTTCGCGCTCTGCTTGGTTCAGCTCGTCGCCGCGAACCCCGAAGACGGCCTCCCTTCGTACCACTACGGCGCACCCATCCACGTCGAGTGTATGAATCGCAGCTCGTGAGTCGCGCCCGGAAACCGTCGGATGGCAGGGGCAGCTTCGACTCTGCCCGAACCCTTGTGTCGTGCCTCTGCTAACAACCTGTCCTCCCTGCAGCGAAACAGGCGAGCACATCGAGAACTCGAACCACGAAATCGAATGGATCCCCTTCCCCGTCTGCGAAGAGACCAACAAGCCCCTCGAGTTCCGCTACGGCCACGAGGGCGAGCTGAACTGCACAATCCCCATGGTCTCGGACCCCTTTTTCCACCTCCTCGAGTTCTTCATCCACAACGACGCGCCCNGCCCCGCCCCGACCGTCGAGGTCATCGGCGAGAAGCCATACGAGCAGGAGTACATCCCCCTCGTCTTCGCTCTCGCCGGCACCCTCCAGCTGAGCCACTTGCACGTGAGCACCCACTTGAACGTGCTTCTGCACAGCATGCCGAAGCACCACCTGCGGCCCCACGACTCGGGCGTCCTCGACTCGGGCACCGCCTACAGCACGAGTCCGCTGAGCCACATGGACGGCATCTACACCAAGAGGCTCGTCATCGGTGACCCATTGCCCCTGCACTTCTCCGTCAGGTGGTTTCCGACCCCCAACCTGCCCAAGTCGGAGGGTCACGTTGAGTGGCAGGGCATGGGCGGCCACGTGTACGCCAGCACCGTCTTCTACATCATCACGTCCTTCATCGCGGGCGTGCTCGTCGCGGCGACCTACTTCTTCGGCGTCGTTCTGCCCAAGCGGTTGAGGGGGAGGGGCATGGGTGGCGCGACGCCCTTGGGCTACGGCCTCAACGGAGTTGGCAATGGTTGGGGATACTCCAAAGCCGCCAAGCGGATGGACTAGGGATGTTTCCTTGTCCTTTATTTTTATTTTTAATTAATTGGGTTATGAGGGAGCCTGTATGATTGCTCCGACTCATGTATATTTGACGCCCCGCTTTCTCAACGACCCTTTCTGATGGACACTTGGAGTTTACCTTTTGAAAGAACAATCCGACTGGGCCCTTGGCCTGGACCTGTACGCAGTACGAGATGGACTGGAAAAGGAGTTTTGGGACCCGGGTTCGGGCATGTTATACGACCGAGCGGGATTGTACGGTATACTCACGGAAATGGAACCTAAAAACCCCTTGGAATTGCACGTCCGCCCGCCCCTCCCTACTGGGACTTTGTCTTGCCTCGGGCTTGGAGCCTGCCGAGGATGCGCGTCCACATGTCTAACCCCATGAGTGCCGCTATCGAACGTCGGGTCAGTTGCCCAAACTAGGAGCTTACGGTCTTGGAAAGGCGAGCTTACGGATCACGACCCACGGGCCGTACAGGTTGAAGATGAAGACGTTCTTCTGGGCCTGGCTGTACACAGCCGGGTCCCAGTGGAGCGTGTCGTAGATGCAGGTCAGCGTCGTCAGGGCGCACTCGACGGCGAAGACGAGGACGGCGAGCTCGAAGCGGGGCGTGGTGCCGGCGCGGCCGGAGAACCGGTAGACCATCCAGACGGCCATGGGCAGCTGGTAGACGATCTCGATGTAGGTGAAGAGCTTGAACCACGAGGGGAGCCCGTCGTGGGGCGTGACGAAGTAGGGGTCGTTGTAGGTCGAGATGTAGAAGTCGCGAATCACCTGCAAGAAGTGCAGCGGCGCCGACGGCTCAGCATAGAGGATGGACGGGTAGAAAGGTACCAGGTCGACCACTGTTGGGGGGGACTCTTGGTCAGTTTCATACCCGTAGAGGGGATGGTGAGATGAGATGAGGATGAAGCGGCAAGGTTGTCGGGCTCTCTCGCCTGGCGAGAACAGCATCAATGCAGTAAGGTGACCCGCCGCTGGTTCGAAAACACGCATGTATTCGGTACTACGTCAAGTGTAGACTGACGCGGGAGTGATGTGTTTGTGGTTGGGTCCCAGCGGGTGCTCAGGAGCTGCAGACTCACGAAGGATTGCTGAGAGCTGGATGCCTGAAATGACGAGGTAAGCGCTGTCGCGCCAATTTCTGGGTGAGGCCGACATCGTCTATCTCTGTACGTGTAAGCGGAATTTCTCGATTGGGTTTGTGGATGGTGAGCGGGTGCGTAACGGGTGGCAGCCACGACGCGTTGCAGGGCGAGGATGAGATAAAAACACGGCAGAGACCATCTCCAACATTGGGCGGGGGGTTCGTTGCCGTTACATGCTGACGTAAGCGGCATATCTCGCTCGGCACAGGGTATTGGTGACAAGGCCGATTTGAATAGTGAGAACACGAGAAGGTGATTCGTCTTAGATCTGAATGTTGCAGAATGGACTCGGCAGTTCTTTTCAGCTCTCAACCCCAAGCTTGAGCTCGGTAGAGCCATATTTGACACACACCCGGGAAATGAAGCAGAGGTAGTTGACATATACGGCAATGTGGGGGACATCATGAAAATACGAAGCAGTAGATTATTGATTGACGTTTTGGGCTCCGCGTAAATCTTCCCATATGATATACAGAGAAGGGAATTTATTTCTTAGGAATAGTTTCTTTTGCAGGCCCCGTTCCCTTTCTCCGCCATTCTTTCGTCTTGCGTTTATTGATGAGAAGGCTGGCAAGCATCAATGCGCATCAAACTTACATCCACACGAACATGGTTGCAAGCAGAGTGATGAACATGACGATCGAACCAGCAGTGGCGATTGAAGCATTGCTTCGACCGTTCCCATGGCCTCCGCTACCATTGCCCCCATTGTTGTTGTTGTTACCACCGCCGCCGCCGCCGCCGCCACCGCTGCCGCCCGGGGCCATGTTCACCATGAAGAAGGTGCCGCCAATTGGCCGCCCGAGACCGGCCTGGTGACGGAATTGGGATACCTGGAAACGGTCAGCTTCGAGTCCTCAAGCAATGAAAGCTTGGTAGTTATGCTCTCTCACGTTGAAGGTCTTGCGGTTCATCTTGTCGACACCAACCCCGTCGAAACCCATCTTGTTGAACTTTTCGGGCTGGACGTAGAGCAGATAAACGTATCTGTGCACCCCGCTTCCGGACTTGGGCTCCGGTGCTATGTAGTCGCTGAATGCGGGCGTCGAGTTCTTCATGATGATTGCCGAAGAGAGGACCTCTGATTTCGTCTGCTCCACGGTAAAGTTGCCGGCGAGGTAGTGCCTCACGCTACGATCGGTCGGCTTCTCGCGTGTCGGATAATCAGGTCCGATCTGCCCAGTCCCCGTAAGCCAACCTCTACCAATGACTCACGGCTCTCCACGCCGGATTGCTTTACCATGTACACGATGAACCTGGAGTTCCGCGTGATGTTGTGTGCGTTGGCCATGTTTTCGACGCTGAACTCGAACGGGAACTTGGCCTCTTTCGTCTTAAGCCTGGAGTCCGGCATGATGAGAGCTTTCTCGCCATCGTGTGACCGATACCCGGCATAGAAAGACACCATGGGATCAAAGGACCCCAGGACATCTGGAACAATCCCGGCGTCCAAAAAAGCCTTGCGGAACTCCGTTGTTGACATGCTTCTCGGTGGCTCTCCATGGGAGGACACCATGGAGGCAAGCAACGCCACAATGCTGATAATGTACTTCATGATGACCACGTATTTTGGTATTCGAAGAACCTGAATCGCGGTGGAGAACAAGCTGGGGTCCGTCGCCTAAGAGATGGGCAACTAAAGTCGAGGCAGACAGAGCAAAGCACCGCCGGCAAGCCAACGGCAGAGTGGAGTTTTAAGAGCCGAGATGATCTTGACCTACACAAACTATCAGTTCCAGCGTCAAGATCCTGGAATCACAGTCTCACTGACTGGGAGAAGGTCCTCGGGCGCCTACTCCCGCGACTCTTCGATCGCGTGGGAGACCCAGGACATGCTCTGATCATGAGACAGCCATGGTGAGGCTGTCTGGCTCGATGTATCGCCTCGGTGCTGCCCAAATGGGTCGGACGTGCGCGGCGCTCTTTAGACTTTCTTGCACAGAGTTTCAGCAACTTGGGAGTCCGCATGTCACGATTGGATCAGGGAACAGAGGGAGGGAAACGAAACTTTTGACGAAGCTCGCTCTCCATCCCACTGCCATCCTGGAAGATCGCCCCGACCTCGCAAACCATGTCGGAGAACCGGGAATAACGTTCCTCTCGCAACTGGCAGATTCAAGTCCATAGGAACGAACCCTCATTATCTGCCGATCTAGAATATCTTGCACCACTTGATGAGAGTCCGTGTGTTGGTACCATAGGATGTTCTGTCGGTCATCCCGAGAACAGGCGACTAGAATCGCCATTGTGTCGCTGTACACGAGCGACCAGAAGACTACAGTGAATATAAAATACAACAGCAACAAGTCGGGAGGGAAAGGGCTTTCGCCACTTGTTACGTTTTCCCAATGGCCTTCGAACAGTATGCTTGAAAACCAACCTGTCATTTCGATAACAAAGCCTGGAGCCCAAGCTTCAGGTCGCCGACGCATTATGGCTTTTAGGAGTCGAGCTCCGAAAAATCGAGACCAGCCAGCTGCAGCCTAGATCCAACCTTGAGTTGCTCGGCTGGGAAGCCTCTGTGATAACCGGCGAAATCCCTGCAGAGTGTCGAATCGGAGAGCTGGCTCACTGGCAGGAATCTTATTCGTGATCAATCTACGAGCACTACCCTACTTCCGCCTACTTATGTTAATTCCCCGTCTACAATCTGCAGACCGACTGTTTGGACATGATCCTGCTTCTCCAAAGTTGTCCAATCCGCCAGGAAAACACAAAACAGGGGTGCTGGCGTCAATGAGATGTAGATCGCCGAACGTATTGGCTGCCAGCGGCAGGCATCTGCCGTTTCAGGATTCCAAGGGAACCTAGCCCAACGATAGAGTTCATCAGCTTTCGACTGGCCAAAAGAGGAAAAAATCACCCTGTCAGATAGTAAGAGTGCGGGCAGTGGCCTCAAGGTTGGGCTACCGGCCTACCGCACGCTTCAGTGACCGGCAAGCTTAATGATAACCCACTGTGAACTGGCCATGATTGACACTCAGGATTTCTTCAGACTTTTACCATTCCAAAGGCCAACAGTGAAAGCCCTGATCTTGATGTTTGCCATGGTTGCAAGTGACGGGAAGGGGATCCCCGTGCGGGTGGATGCAGGGAACCAGCTTCGTCTGATTCGGGGTAGCTAGGTGCTCGGTCCCTCTCCGAAGCGATGCTGTCCTGTTCGCCCTCCAGAGTGTAAATTACTCCAGAGTGAATAGGTTGACGAACCGGCAGCGAGCCGTGACCTGGGAAGCAAGCGGCCATTCTGCCCAAGCAATCAACTCCGTTCATGATCGGGGTTTGCAGCCGTCTCTCGGAAGCAAAGAGGCACTCGAGCATCAGCTGAGTAGTGAGCCATGAATACTGGACCCCTTGGTTTTCAATGACTCTGAGAAAGTGATCAATAACTTATTGTTCGAGCCTGCCTGAAAGAGTACAGACTAAAAAGGAGGCTCTGTAATATGTGTCGTTTATATTGGTTGTGCTGGGCATGTCTGTAGCCTGCTGTACGTTGACATTTTGGCCAGAAAAATCTGGTAAACCTCCGTTATATAGTAGTTGTTATCGAAGTGACGAGAGAGTGCAATCTTGGCAAACGCTCAGCTAGCTGTGCATTGCGAACAGAGGAGTTTGCCAGTCAATGACCCAAAGAACTGACGGTGGGCATTCTGCCAACTCACGACTCTACTTTATCCTCAACCGCATTGACAAGCCATCTGGCAAGCCCTGCTCTCCCAATAGACGACTTCTTCCCCTTCTCACTAATCCAACCCGAAAAAGATGGCCGCCTCACAATCCTGCCAAGTTATCAGGCAAATCTCTGGGTATCTTGTTGGACGGGCTCCATGCGAACAAAATCGTCTCGTGTTCGCCGTGGACAAGTTCCCCCAGAAAACAGATCCCCGCCGGGCCCATCCCACCAAGGGCTAAAACTTGGTGTGCGTGACTTACACTGACCTCGTAACGGGCGTGAACCCCGCCCTTTTCATAATTTCGAAGCCGGGGAGATAACACGAAGTGGAAGAGCGGACTGTGATGGTTGGTTTCTGTGGTCGGTTCTGGCGTCATTGCGTGCACATGGTCGTAAGTCCGCCGCTGTTCTCTGTTCCCGCGCGGTAATTTACACCGAGCGGGAAACGTTTTAGGGAAAATTCTTTGTTTTGCGACTACAGAAGGGTTTCTTGATAAAATTCCCACGGAATCTTGACAACAGCGGGCGGCTTAGAAGCATACGGAACAACGGGAGCTCGACAGCACGGGCGCGAAAGATGCCACGGAAAACCGCGAGCTGTTGGACGTGCCGAATACCTACGCCAAAAGAAGTGCGACGAGGCTCTGCTGGTGTGCAATTTCTGCGCCGGCCTCGAGGCGGCTTGCCTACCCCAGCCCGGAAAGCCCTCTGCTGTCGCCTGTTTGGACCGTTGACCAGGCCGCATTTCGATTCTCCGTAGCTGCCATTGTTATGCAGGATCTGATAGCCATCATGTCAACTCGGCCGGCCACCGCGTCTACGCGTTGACCATGATGATACCCTCGCTGACGGGACTGTGTCAGAAAAGTGTCCTGGCCGAGCTTGCCGGCTCCGTCTACAGTCCTTTTCCGGCTGTCAAAATTGGGCCGCATGTCTGAACATCCTGGGTCGTTGACTGTTGCTCGGCTAGAAGCCATTGTCCCGGTTCAACCTGCACTTTATCATGACGTCTTGAATAGGGATTGGGGGAACTGCAAAACCCCATTCATTGAATCCAAAGTTTAGGTGTAGATATGGTGAATCTGCTGTTGTTGGTTCTACGTTCCGGACATGCAGTTGGCTACTTCGCTTGTCCAACTTCTGGTGAAGCGAGATGCTCTTGGAACACGAAATGGAGTTGACTAATTACACCATTTGACCCTTAGTCTAATCGTGGCCGTGCTTAGATACTTAACAAAATGAGGCTAACATTGGAGGGGCTGATGGGTACTGAGTGTCATGTCTTGACCAAAACAACCAGAACTAGAAGGTTCTATGAATTGTGCGAGCGCGATTCATCGCCTCGTTGATTAAAAGCATACAGTCGACCATTGTAAGCGGCCTCTACTGATGGGTCTATCTGCTCGCGGTGCCGTTTCCGGCTGCCGAGTACTTCAAGGTAAATGGCACCGTCTTGACCACGTCCCAGTCCTCCTTCTTCTCCCTGTCGCCAAAGATTCGGAGCGCTCTTACCTCGAAGGAATAGACGGCAGGCTCCAGAACAGTGCCGTCGGCCAGAAGACCGTTGAAGTATGCCCTCTTCTCCGAGCGAGATACAAATGAAAGAGGCCAGCCGGCTAAGCTTCCCAGGTTCTCCTCCTTGCCGCCGCTGACACGGAAGACGTCAACTTGAATAGCGGCAGTGCCGACGGTGGGCGAGATGAGCACATTCGGGGTTGATCCGGTGTCCCCAAGATCAGTACGAGGAGGGTTAGCTGGATCGGGACGTGGAATGGTGTACGTCTGATTCGCGGGAACCTGGCTGTTGAAGCTGGCGAGGAAGGCTTGCGAGGAAGAGATAACCTGAGTGTTGTACATGCTTCCTGCGACGCCGAGATAGGGCAAGCTTAGAGAAGGAGCCTCGGTGGTGCTGGTAAAGGTGATGAAGCCGCTGTAGACAGGAAGGAGGGTTGCGTTGACGTTGGACGGGGGGATGCAGGTGACGGTCAACTCAGCGGAGCCGCCGGCGGGAATGGTGATTTTGCTATCAGAGCTGTCAGTCCATCTTGTTCGTGTTGTATTCTATTAGACATCGACTTACCCCGAGCTGAATTGAAGCTCTGCCCACTCCTCAATGATGGGGTTAGGAAACGGAGCAGCTCTCAACCGGTCTTGGTTCGCGTTCTGCATGAAGGTGTACATGGAAACAGCTTTGCGGTGGCCGACTTCGTAAAAAAGATCTGCCGAACCCGTGTTTTGAATGGAGATGGTCTTATTGCCGACGAAGTGGTCGGTGTCGTTGAACGAGATGCTGTCGACGCTCAACACCGCCGTGCTACGGGCTGCGTCGAAGGCCTGGATTATGCCGGCTCCCTGCTGGGGCACGGGAGCCAGGATATCGGAGTGAGCGACGGTTCCGTCATACCAGTCTAGTGGCTTCGAGGTGGAGGCGACAATGGACCTGAGTCGCTTCGGGTCCTTGGTACCGTGGGCTTCAGCGAGGAGCGCGTAGACAGCGGCGTTGAGAGGGCATGCTGAAGCAGGTTAGCCTATCCTGACTCCGTCTACGTCGCGTGTTTTCAACGGGGAAATCTCTGGGGTCTTACACATGCTTGTTCCAGTCATGACGCGATACGCGCCCAAGGCAACGGGGAAGGTAGAAAGGATGTTGGCGCCGGGTGCGACAAACTGAGGGCTGGCCTCCAACTCCCACGTTGGGCCCCAGCTGGAGAAGGTTCCCACGTACGAGCCGCTACTGTTGTTCTCGAGCTCTTCCAGGCGGCTCTTGGTGTTGTTGGCGTTGGGAATCGAGACAACGACGTTGCGTCCCTGCTTGAGAAGGGAGAGCCACTGTTGAGCCTGATAAGGGGGTACTGAAGCAACGCCCTGAATCCCCTGCGAGTAGACGTATTGCTGGTCGCGCATCGTGCTTGGCCATCGTAAGCTTACTGTGACGGACCTGTGTCTTCACAATGGGGATAACTTACGTGTTGTCGTTGGTGTTGAAGACAATGTAGCGGCCGCCTTTGGTAACCAAGCGATCACCCTGGTCGATGGGGTAGCAGCCAGTTGCTCGGGAGTTGGGGAAGTCCAGGAGAATCAATTTGTTGCTCAGATCAGGGGTACTGTCAGGCAGGTCGCTGCAAGCATTGTTCTCACCAGGTGTCCAGAGTTGGAGCGAGAGATCGCCGACCAGCTCAGGAACGCCCGCCAAGTAGGCAAAGGTGGACTTGGAGCCACCCGTTGAGTTGGAGTCCACGGTAAACGTGCCCTCGTTGAGAAGGGTCGGGAACTTGGAGTTCGTCACGGCACCGCTACCGGTCACACCGCGTCCCGTGGCGGGGGATGAAGCATAGAGCATTCCGATGCCGCCATCATTGCCCTCGGAAATCACTACAGGAACGCCGGCATCGACGATGCGGCCCGCGAGAACTCCCCACGCATCCCAGGCCCAGCCGGCAGCACTGCGCAAGAAAGGCATTAGCAAAACAGTTCCGTTGATACAGCGTCACCTGTAG
>NWBT01000041.1:982770-997348 GCA_003386485.1 Colletotrichum lentis | reverse complement strand
GGGGGGGAACTAACTCTCCATCCGAGCAAGAAATTATATCAGCTCCCTCGTCGAAAGCCCGCATGAAAGCTGCAAGCAGAATCTCGTTGGTCGACACAGAGGCACAACCCCAAGCGCGGTACGATGCCAACTTGACTCCCGGCGCGGCGCCAGTGAAGCCGTACTCGTTGCCCTCCAGCTGCGCGGCGATGATGCCGGCGACGTGTGTCCCGTGGCCGTCACAATTATCCATCGGATCCGCGTCCGGCTGCAGCGGCCTGACTCCAGGCAGGTAATCGTCGCCGGTCAAATCCCAACCGGCCTCGACGAGACATCCGGGGCCGAAGCAGCCCCCGAGCGCCGGGTGGGTGTAGTCCACGCCGCTGTCGACGATGGCGATGCGTACGCCTTTGCCGGTGATGCCTTGGGCGCGCAGCTTGTCGACCTGGGTCATGACGTGAGGGGAGAAGGTGTCCCTGGTCGAGTTGCCGGGAGCCTTGTCCTGACGCCTGGCGTGGCGGGCAGGTTTGGCGTTGTTCTTGATCGGACCGCCGTTGTCCTTGAGCGGTGTGCGCTGGATGGTGCGGACGGGCCAGATATTCCGGATGCGCGGCGATGCCTCCATCTGGCGCCGGAAGAGCGCAGCATCGTGGTGCGTAGCAGCCTGCTGTTTGACCTGGAACGAGACCCCTTTGAAGAGCCTGTTACTCAAGTCCATGCGAGACTCGACCTCGAGGCCATCGGCCTTGAGTCCTTCGTAGAAGCTCGCGGGGGTGTCATTGTCGTCGGCGAACTCGACGATGTAGGCGCCGGGCAAGAGCTTATTACCGCTCTTCTGGTCTTGGTTCGCGCTCTCGTCGGGGTTGGCCTTGGCGACGATGGCGGGCTCGCTCTTTGGGAAGACGCGGGGGTGAAGCGGGTTCGCCGCGGCGATGTTCGCGCCCAGCAGGGCCGAGATGATTGTGCTTGAGACCCTCATTCTCGTTCTGTAATCACTCGCTCACGGCAAGCATATCAGTAGATGGAGAGAAAACAGAGGACGGGCACGAGATTTGGTCCGCGCCGCTCATATATACAAAGCCCACGTCGTTGATCCCGCTAGACGAGATCCCGTGAGCGCTGCACAAAAGCGCCCCACGGTGTTGTCCCCGCCCTCCTTTTGGCGCTTCACGAGCGAACCCACGCAGATTGGAGATGAAGAACGGCAAATACGAGATTCTTTCGTGATCTAAACCGCTCATCCCCGGACTTGACAGGGGGGTCGATCCACCGCTGGTGGCATCCTGGCCTGCCGGGAACCCCGAATGGCACCCGAATGCTTAGTAGGTGGTGGTTGATAGCCTGCTTGGCCTATTATGTTAGTGATATCCTGATTGCCGTAATCCGCGGTAAGCCATTCATGCCCGTACAAAGAATCTCGGGCTCAATACATAGCACAATAGCTCTTTCAGAAATCGACGTTCGTCTGCAACTCTTCTCCTTTACTGGATATGTGGTTCACTGGAGCAGATTGCGATGGAGACAATGAGGGAAGCCGAGAATTGCCACCTCCTCGTTTGTGTACACCTCCACAGGGATCCCGAACGTTAGCTGCCCACTGTTTACATGAGCTAGGAAAATATCCGCTCATCTAAACAGTGAGCCCCCGGCCTAGCTAACGTCTGGCATTCCTGTGGAGGTGTAAACTAACGTAGCATCGGCTAGCAAGGGAGCGATGTGACGAGCTATTAATACTTCATTCTGGGGCCCTTATGCACACCCCGCAAGCTTCTAGAACAGCTGTCGAAGCGCATACTAATACTGGCCAATGAGGCGACGCGGAAAAGAGTCGACAAGACAACATAATCTGATTGAGCACGTAGGCTTCTCTGGTTGGACATGCGCCCTTGTTGTGGACGTATTCATTTATTTTCAACTTAGATATAGCACGAACTACCAAATCATGGCGGCTTGTATCCAATCATGTGTGAAACAAGTCCAGAACAGATAAATTGGTTTCTTTCTTTCTCGGTCGTGTACGAATCACCCATAAATTAATCCGCTCACCAACAACGAGGTTGAAGGTTTCGTTAGCCTCTACAAGTAACCTCATACGTACACCACAGTTAATATGATAGAAAGTATTAGGTGCCACTGGCTGTTCTGGAGCATTGTTCTGTTTTCGCACGAGGGAGACCGAAGCATGGAACTGAGGGCTCTTTTTGAGGCGGGTGATACACTGTTTGGTCCTAGAACCCAGTAAACGAGTACAACAGATGTTGGAACATGCAAAGGCTAGAAAGGTGTGACCTGCTGAAGTGGAAAGTTTCAACATAATATCGACAAACTCCTTCTTAAGGAACTCATTCTTGATCGGCGGAGAATACCATGTGAAACTTATAAGGGTGGCTGCGTAGGGAAAATGTCATCGCGATTAGGATTGTTTGAGCTCTCTGGTCTTTGAAAGCCGCACCACATACACTTACATTTTTGTGTAGCTTGATAGGAAAGTAGAGAAAAGACCTAGCTAGGCTAACTAGGTTACACAGATTAACCTCTAATTAGGTAGGTCCATCTAGCTAGCTATATTACAGTCCTTTTTAATCACTACCCTTGACATTGGATTCCCGTGCACACCTGGTAAATCTACAAATCACCTTATACCTAGCAAGACATTGGTTTTATTACAGTGACCTATGATACCAACATGATCTGTTGATGGAGCAAGATCAGGATTGTTAGTGTGTCGCAAAAACGACGCCGTTAATTGCGGGCAGCAATTAACGCCTAATATCCTTCGTCACGTAGTGCCATTAATATCCTACCTTAGAAGGCCAAGGAAAACCCTTTGATTCGCGGAAGCAATGGAATATGGATGGAAAAGAAAGAAATCGACATTATCAGATTGTAAGCGGCTAAAAGAAAAAAGCGAAAAAACATAACAGGGGGCCTCCGATCCAGATGGATCAAATAGTGTATAATTAGCGTTTGTTCTTTTGCTTCAAGTTGTAAAACTTCCTTCTAGTGTCCTTAATAACAAAGCTAAACGGCCACTATATCCCCGTAGAGGGAAATACCTGCAATCAGGTCTCTGTTTCCAACGACAGCGAGACGCCGGTTGAATCAGATGACAGGAGCCTGCCGTGCTTTTAGAGTCTTTCGTATGCAATCTATGGAAGAGAATTCAATCGATATATAGCCGCTATGATCATCCAATTAAATAGAATTTACTAGACAGTCTCTGCTGGTCTGAAGCAAGAACGGGTGTTAATTACCTGTTGGGCCTGAGCGGTCCGCTGAACGATGAATTCCTACTTACATCAGCACTACCTGGGAAACGCCTGGATCACAATTTACAGTCTCTCAGAATGAATGCAGTTGCACTCTTCAGGCGGTGAAGTGACTAGATATAGAGTTTCTGACTGGGCTTGCCATATTCGGTCCGGCCCGAGTAGATTGGGCCGAGTCCGGCCTCTCTGGACCCACACTTCTCCGGTCCCGTTCCTGATCTTCAGCCCGATCACATCGTCCTCTATTATAGGGCATAACAGCCAAGGGTACGGGCTATGGTGTGCTCGAGATAGCCATGGTCTCTCATAGCGCACCGAGAAAAGTCCACGGATACCGACTATTTGACACCTGACTCGGTCTGTTTCAAGTTGCAAAAGCCACCCACTAGTCACAGCAATGTGTGGCATCTCGGCCTGCTTGACTCTCCCACCGGGACATCATTTCCATACTGAGGCACTGAACAGCTACGCAAATGGCACGGCCAGACAAAACCGGGAAAAGACCGAGGGAAATTTTGAAGCCGGCGAGGGCCTTCGGGATCAACTGAGCCTGAGCCTAGACGCCATCAGCCACCGAGGGCCGGATGCCAAGGGTATCTGGGTCAGCGCCGACGGCTTTCTCGGTCAGTGCTTGCCAGGCGTACAAACGCGTCCTTTCCGGAGCTGATTCAATGCAGGGCTGGGCCACTGCCGCCTGGCAATCAATGACTTGACCCCGGAAGGGAACCAGCCCATTCACGGTGATGAAGACACAACTCATGCCGTGGTCAACGTGGAGATCTACGACCACGATAACATCCGCCAAGTGTGTGAAAACAGAGGCTATAGATTCAAAAGTCACAGTGAAAGCGAAGTGATCCTTGCACTCTAGAAGGCCCACGGCGCTCCCCAGTTTATAGAACACTTCCGCGGATGGTCCGGCTTCGTGTTGTACGACGAAGTCGCCCAACGAGTCATCCTAGTACGAGACCGCTTTGACATCAAGCCGCTTTTGTAGACAATCGTTCGTCAGCCAGATGGCCTCAGCAGACCGGTTGCGGCCCCGCAAGCGAAGGCCTTTCTGCCTCTTGGATGGAAACCCCAGTGGGACGTTGGCGCAATTGTCGACGGAGGCTGGATGCAGGATGGGCGCTCGCTTTTCAAGGGCGTGAGGAGATACCGCCAGGACACTGGATGGAAAGTTCAAAAGACGTCGTGATGAAGCTGCATGAGTACTGGGACGCCGATTACAGGGACAAGGTGCGCTGCAGATACTGGCCCCCAAGAGAATTCTGTGCTGAAAATGGCGTAGACGGAATGAGAGACGCGAAACGTTGATGAGATGGCGTTGGGCCTTCGCGAACGGCTGACAGAGGCGATCCGGCTCCGGCTGCGTGCAGATGTCCCAATCGGCACGAACCCGGACTGCAAAGACGTCGTTGTCAAGTCCTTCAAGCCTGCAATACAGGAGAAGATATAAGAGAAGTGGCACCCTCTGCCCACTGCCCAATACATATACAGCAAGGGACCCTTACCCAACATTCTTCTCACCTGCCTCAGAGACTTGACCGAGATGTCTCATAGCGTAGAAGCAAGGACGCCTTTCTTAGACCACAAGGTCACCAAACACGTCAACAACCTACCTCCGAGCCTCAAGATGGCGTACACACACGACAAGATACCCCCCGAGTAGCATCAGGTACCTCTGTGGGAGGGAATCGGGGTTGCTTCGCAAGCTCTCGCGGAGAAGTGGATTCTGAGGGAGGCAGCGAGTCATTCTCAAGGGGATGTATGAGCGGCGATGGCATCCTTTTACAGCCCCAACCGTATGGCCAAAAGACGGACCGCTCCATCATATACTAAGCAAGATGCTGACTAAAGAAATAGTCGACAACACGGGTTTCGTTGACTACGTTCAAGTCGAGAACGCTCTCGTTAGAGATTTCGGTGAAAGGGCGGACGTCAAGTCGTTCAGCATCTTGCCTTTTGTAGCGGCCTGGGTTACTTTGAGTGAGAGACTCGGTATCCCAATAGCAGCTCAAGAGGAGTGGCTTTAGATCACTGTGGAGGGACAGACTTAGACTACATTTGAAGTCAAAACGCTTGCATGTGTCGCTGTTTGAAGCCGCCCGCAATTCTACATACCGATTTCGGTTGCACGAGCGGTAGACATCGTGAGTGGTGGTGAGATAACTGGTGGTTTGAGAGACTGAAGCTAAAAGCGCCGCGCGGAACGATGGGAGCCGAGTTGACAGATTGATGCATGGATGGGTTTGGATTAATCAAATGGGACGTCATGGCACAGCAATCAAACAGCTTAGATATGAAAGGAGATGAACTTTCGTTGAATGCAACCAACTTTCAAGTTAATCACCTAGTATGTTTCATCATTGATGTTATCAGTCCTATGCCAGCCAATGTTTGAACCAACCCAACGAAGCTTGTCTTCGCCCATAGCTTAGTGTCGTCATCAGCAACATCGGAGTTAATGATAGCTATTACATATAGGCCATAACATGAACCATGCTTGCAAAGGTCTACTGCTTTGAGGTGAGTCGGTTGCACCGTTCTGTTTGAAACCAAAGAGGGTGGAACTACTTTTGCGGAGTATTTCAAGGTCCAAGATCTCAAGCCTGGTGATAGCGTCCAGCTGATCTCCAACGAACGTCGACTCTTTATCTGCATTGATGATTCGTACCACGAGGTCAATCACTTGAAGCCTGACTGTGGTATACAGCCTTGACGCGATAAGGGCGTTGGACCCCAGTGAGGCTTCAACTGCGCCGTTGAAAGCCTGTCCTGTTAGCTGGTTTCTTTGACGACAACTGGTCGGCGACGATTAATGGTTAGGATGACTATTCCCGTAGAAAGTCTGTGACTTTGCTGACTTGGGTGTGCGGTACGACATCAGATCATCAGATGATATCCTCCACGACCCCCGGTAGAGAGCATCGACGCGGGGCCCGGGAGTGACGTCATGAGCTCACCAGTTTAGGCAATTTCAACAAGTTGTCCGCATTAGCGGTCTAGGATATTAGCCGGCCATACACCCAACCGAGAGCGCAGAGACGATGGCAATAGTGACTTTGCTGAACCCCTTCATCGTTGTGCTTGGGAGTGACATTTGTGTTGCGGTTCATGTTGCAAATTCTCGCAGTTTCAATGGTAACTAAGGGAGGTTGAAAAGGTTCAATAACATGATATACATGGGCCCAATCCCACTATGTAGACTAGCCCAATGTTTGTTTGCACGCAACGACTCCATCGACCCTGGACCTTTACCAGATGGTACGTTGTGCGAGTCTTGAGTTAACTGCGGCGCGTCCGGGGAGTGTCGGCGTTGATCCCGACATGCACATCGATGACATGCCCCTCGATGACATGCCCCCTCGATGCCGCGTCTACAAGCTACAACTGCGAAGATTCCCCGCATCCACGGATCTGGGGATAAAAAGACGTCGAGCAGCTGAGGAGTCGTTACCTAAAGTTTTTGAATAAATCCGGTCCATTTTTCAAGACTAGTCAGAGCTGAACAAAGTCGTCCAAACCTCCGACATGTCAACTATGAAAGTCGGCGTCGTCGGCTACGGCTTTGCCGCCAAGAGCTTCCACCTCCCATTCATCACGGCAAGCAATGATTACGAGGTGATTGCGATCCTACAAAGAGCCGAGGCGCCGAGCGACCCGTCTTCGGCACCGGCCGGCTCCCACTGCAAAGTCGACTTTCCCAACATCAGACACTACCGCACCGCGGAGGACTTCTTCGCCGACCCTGACACGAAGCTCATCGTCGTGGCCACCCACGCCGACACACACGCATCTTTTGCAGAAAAGGCGCTGCAAGCCGGGAAGCATGGTACGGGCAGTCCCGAGCCCCACCACGCGCAAGCTAGGCTTTGTGAATCTTGGTGGTCGGCGTTGACAAATGGACAGCCATCGTTGACAAGCCTTTCGCACGGTCGTCCAAAGAGGCAGACCGCGTTATCGAGCTTGCGAACAGCAAGGGTCTGATTCTGACGTGTTTCCAGAACCGCAGATGGGTAATTGAGCCAACCTGGCTGCCTTATCACCGTGTCGGCAACTGACAAACTCATCAGGATGGAGACTTTCAGACGTTGCGAAAGCTCATCCAAGAGGATGCGCTGGGTGACATCAAGGAGGCTGAGATCCATTACGACTTTGAATCGCCCCCTTGGCTCGCCCACATGACCAAGAAGGAATACACCCCCGGAGACGGCATGGCCTTTGGCCTCGGTAAGCGCATTGTTTTAATCACATCCAGTGTTGTACGACCACAGCTGAACGCTTTTCGACGCAGGAACCCACAGCATCGACCAAGCTGTTGTTCTATTTGGCCGTCCGAAGTCGGTAACTGGTTTCTTCCGCGCGCAGCGAGGCATCGACAGCGAAGTCGAGGACTCCTTCACCGTCGTGTTGCAGTACGACGGTCCCCAGAAGGACCTCCTGGTCACCGTCAAGACCTCCGTCACCACGCCCATGGCGCAGCAGTTGAAGCACCTCGTCCGAGGAACAAAGGGGTCATGGCTGAAGGTGAGTTCCATCCCCAGTTTTCGTGCCCCCCCCCCCGACGTTTTCTAAATTTACACCCCCTGCAGTTCCAACAAAGAAGCACATGCCCCCAAGAAGAGCAGATCGCCGAGGGCCGTAAGCCGCTGGATCCTGGATTCGGCGAGGAGCCGGCCAAGCTGTACGGGACTCTGACTACGTACAAGGAGTTCGACGGAAAGGTCCAACGGTTCGATGAGGCGACAAAGAAGTACGTCGGCAAGTACCCGTCCATCGTCGGTCGCTGGCTGGGAGTGTATGAGAACCTAGCCGATGCTATCAATGGCAAGGCCGAGCTGGAGGTAAAGGTCGCACAATCGCGTGATGCGATTAGAATCATTGAGCTAGCCAGAGAGTCTCACAATGCTGGTGCCACAGTTGAGTGGAAGTGAGCTTTTCGAGAGTTGGCCTAGGAAGTCTGCGTAGAGGTTACGATAGTCACGTAGCCAACGCGAATACAAACATCAACTCAGTGTGCAAAGCCAATGGAGTAGATGGTCTTTTGTTTATGTTTATTGTTTTGGATTTTGGCAACTCGTACCTGCGATAGGTTGTGTTGAGCAGTCTGGGGACCGCGACTGCGTCATTGATACTCGTAGATGAACATTGTCATGCTTCTTCCTGGCCAGAAAATGGCAGAGTAGTCTTTGACCTTTTATGGCCTCTCAAAACACGAAATCCAACCCAAGGGCATGAACCTTGTTCAGTCACAGCCCCAATATCAGCCTTTTGTTCGTAAGAGCAGGCTATCTTTTCCTATGTCGGTTTTCCAGCACAGATTTGAACAATTCGAATCCTTTGTGTCGTCGATGAAAGGCGACACAACATCATTGTGTCAGCTAAACCTAGGGAGATGTTCGTCCTGCTGGGATAAGAAGAGGTGAATTTCACCAGTTATCGCTCAGCTTTCGATACCAACATAACAACCAACGAAATACAATACTCACATAAAGCAAGATGCTGCAACGCCTATTCACCCCCAGAAGCCGGTCGAGTTGGCAAGACTTGACAGCCTTCCCGAGCACGTCCGAGCTGGGCTCTCCCAGCATCAATTCAGGTGAGACTTCGCTTGCCGATACGCGAATTGACCAAGGTGCAGGGACTACTGCAGCTCCTCGGCCGACGACACCCGAAGCAACTCCTCGCGTCAATATCGATGCACTAAGTCAAGATGTGGCAGACATGACACTGGGGTCGGTCTGGCCGCACGGAGACAACACGAGGGACTCTCCTATCACAGGCATCATCACCTACGACGGAGTCGAGGTCGAAAAGGATCGTCGGTTCCGTCCGCACTCGGACGACCCCGTGACGCCGCCTCCAGCCATACACTCAGGTTCGCTGCTTGGCAACCCGCACTCCTCCGGATCGTCAAGACATCCGCCACTGTATGACATTAACTCGTTCACAATGCGGCAGATTGCACAGATAGATCGACGTGACCAGGCCGTGAATGCTCGCGACCCAGCCACGAGCCGAGCACTGAGGGAGGTAATGGACTCTGCCCAGGAAATGCGCCGCGCCACTGAGGTGATCGCAAGGCTCGCGTCCGAGCTCCAAGGCCAGCAGACCGAGCTCGAGATCATGGCGCACAAGTTGCGGTCGAAGCAGGAGATGATGCTGGAGGTCATTGACGACATCACCGCGGTCGCCGAGTACGACCCGAAAAACCTGATGGCCGAGCTCAAGGAGTGGCGGGCTACCGTCACCGAGGCCGACTTGATCACTGGTGTCAACGACCGTTCCCACGAGGTCGGAAGCCTGCTGGACATGGCGAGCGAGCTGAGCAACCGATGATGGCCGCGGTATTATTGCTTGGGTGATTCTGGAGGCGAGGTTGACGATGCCGAGGTGCCAGTGATGAGCTATAGACAGCGACATATAGACAGTACGAGTTTTTGTTTTTGAATCGAATCCGTCCATTATACTAAAACGACTTTTCAGTTTTCACTATGCAACGTGTGGAACGCAGGTATCTCAGCGGCCCTTCCAAGAATACAGCAAAGCATGTCCGCAACCAGCGACATGAGCGCATAAGCGTTGGAGTCGCACAAAGAATCAGCCACCTCGATGACCTCTCCCCACCAGAAAACGCCATGCCCAGTCTCTCGTTCTTACACAGCTTGAAGCATGGGAAGGACGGCCGCCCAAGTCTCGTTGACGGTCGGCTGGATCTGGTTGGCCGGGAGGGAGTAGCCATAGGTGAGCAGGTCCCTGAGCACGAACGTGTATGTGTACCTGGACCCGGCGACGCCGTGGACGTAGTCGGCGCTGGAGCCGGTCGTTTGCTTGAAGAGGCGGCACGAGTTGCCCACCTTGTACATGGTGACATACACGCCCATGATGTCGGCGGCAGCGCGTTCCGCCAGACTCCTCAGGGACGTCTCGTCCGTGCCGACGTGGTTGCAGTCGTATCCAAAGGCTGGTAGCGTATAAAATACATCGTCAGCGTGGTGGTCCGCCCCACGAGTGACTGCCGGAATTGCGGGAAGCTAATGATGAAAGGGGATAAGGATACTCACGCCACAGGATATACTGGCCAAAGGAATGAAAGTCGAGGAACAGCGAGATGCCCTTGGAGGCGGAGAGCGAGTCGATCTGGGCCTTGAGAGCCTTGACCTCGTGAGAGTCGCCAGGAGCAAGGCCTCTGAAGGTTTCAAGGCAAGCGTTGGTGGTGTCGCTTCCTCCGAACTCCCACTTGAAGGGCCAGTTGCGGCTGGGGTCGCGTCCGATGCAGTAGTGGCCAAAGACAGTTTCGCGATTCTTGCGCCACAGACGGTCTTCAGTCTGGGTATAAACAAAGCCTGGGAGAGGTTCACGAATTAGCCCCATGATCTTGGTCTCAATGTGCTCGTCCGGCCGAGAGCTGGGCGGCGTGGTTAATACCGTCAGGGTTGGCGATCGGAGTGATGTAGAAGTCAAACTTGTCGACGACGGCCCTGACGACAGGGTCGGTGGCGTATCTGGACAGGAGCTGGTAGGCGATGTACTCAGTGGTCTGCCGCAATCTGTTAGTGTTTCACCCAGAAGCCACCGTGGGAAATCTCCCAAGCCGCCTTCTCACCAAGGTCGTGATCCATTCGCGGGCGTGTACGGTGCCGTGAAGGACAACGGCGGGCTTGGATCCCTTGCCTCCGCTGCCCCAGATGTGGATGCCAGTCAGGGCACGACCCTTGAACGAGTTTCCGAGAGTGAAGATCTCAGACTGGGAGGAGAAGCTGCTCTGGAGATCGTTGAGAAAGGTCAGGTGGTCTGCGTAGTTGTGGTAGGCAGTAAACCAGGCATCGCCGGGCGCTTAGGATGTTTCCCTCTGTGAGCCAAAGCCAGGGTTTGATATTTCAGAGGGGACGGCTCTTACCAGCATAGTCGGTTGAAACGTACTCCTCGGCGAAAGAAGCGCCCATGTCCTCGACAAGGACTGTCGTGTTGGCGGCGAGTCGGCTGATGGCATCCACGTTCTCGGGAGAGGAGACGACGTCGAGGGTGTCCTCGGAGTCCGGGTTGAGGATGGCTGCAGCGAGCTCATTGATCTGGTCGGCGAAACCCGCGGCACCTTCGGGGAAGGTGAGGCGGAGGGCCTTGAAGCCGCTGTAGTCCACCTTGGTCACATTGGGAAGAGCTCCGCCCAGCGCCAAGGAGATGAGGGCGGCGCCCGAGAGGAGTGAGGCCTTCATGGTGAACTGGTACAGGAATGACGGTATTGCAGAGAGATTTGTGGCACCGAGCAGCAGAAGAGAAAACCTCCGTTTTATAAGCATCCGAAGGGAATCTCCAAGATGAAAATTCGAGGGCGCGGCAAAGGGTTGAAGAAAGCTTCGCAGACGCCGACCATGATAGACGAAGAGTCTAAGTGATAGGGAGGATGCAAAGGTTGACAAGAGTGGATATCGTACCCCGTAAAATGGCACCAAACGAGGACGAGGAGGGCAAAGGAGAGGTGGTACTCTTGAATAGTCTGGAGTGAGTAGCTGATGTTGTTGTTGTTGTTGTTGTTGTAGTCCTCTCGTTTCGTTCCGGACATGTTTGAATTGTAGGTCGAGATATCCAGCAGCTTAACAGCAATTATTGGTCAAGTGAGCCGTCTCTCACAAGGCCTCATGTTGTCACAATATCCTTTGCAACAGGTCTTGGGTCCAAATGATCTGAAGGGTTATAGAGGTATTTGATATGTGGAGAAGGGCGGTTGCCACAGACATGGATGAATAGGGTTGATGAACCTTGAGGATGTCGCAAGCACCGATGTCAGGTTGTGAAAACATTGCCACATGTCTACAGAAAGGGAATCACCTTGGCTATCGACGAAGAAGAAAGGACCACAGAAGAATCCAGTCATCAACCCAACTATTCGTTGGCCTTGTCGATAAACTCGGGTTCGCAGCTCGGAGAGTTCAGTATCACACACGGCCAAGGATGATAAAAGACGACGTAGCGGAGCTGAAGCAGGCACGAGATCGATCTACTTGAACGAAATAAATACGGATCAGATTTAATTACATTTGTCACAGCCAGCCCCGTTGCCTCGGCAATCCACCACCCCCCCCCGTTTCTTCACAAAAACTTGAACCGTCGGGCCAGAATGACAGAGAGAAGCGCAAAGGCCAGGATGCCGGCCAGGATGCCGAAGAAGGCGTTCAGGTTCTGGTCGTCGCCCCAGGGCACCTTGACGTTCATGCCAAAGAGCCCGCAGATGACGTTGAGGGGCACGATGACGGTGGCGATGACGGTGACGCGGCTCAGGAACGCGTTGGTGCGGTTGCCCATGTCGATGTTGTCGATGGACAGCTGGGCGAGGTAGTTGCTGTGGGAGCGCGAGAGCATGGTGTCGAAGTGCACCAGGCTGTTCATCATGGTGACCGTGTGGTCCTGGATGTCGCCCAGGTAGAGGGCGATGTCCATGTGCGGGGTGACCTCGTAGTCCTCGGTGCAGCGCTTGGTGAAGGCGCGGAGGACGTCGGCCTTGCCGCCGAGCAGGCGCATGAGGCTCATGACGTTCTTGCGGGTGTAGCCGATCTTGCGCAGGAAGGCCTGGTTGTCCTCGACGCGGGTGATGAAGACCTGGTCCTCGATCGCGTCGGCCTCGTGCTCGATCTGGTTGATGGCCGGGCCGAACGAGTCGACGATGTCGTCGCTGGATTGTTTTTTCCCCCAATTTAGCTTCCGGTGTGACCTGGGACACAACCACAACAANGGGGGGGGGGGCAAGGGGAAGCGTTTGTGGCCCGACTTACATCAGAGCGTAGCAGATCCAGTCGCTGCTCAGAGACACCTGCTCCTTGAGCTGAGAGATGCGGAAGCGGACGCGGGAGGCGTGCAGGTTCGAGGTGAAGCTGAAGCTGATGATGCCTTCTTTGAAGACGACGGCGTAGACGTTGAAGGGATGGTAGTCGGTCTCGCCATCCTCCTCCTCGACGGCGATGAAGGAGCGGAAGCAGGCGAAGTAGTAGGACGGGAAGAGCTCGATCTTCTCGCGGCTCTCCTTGTGGATGATGTCCTCGATGGTGAGGGGGTGGATGCCGAAGGCCTTGCAGATGGTCCAGACCTCGCTGCCGCTCGGGCTGTTCATGTTGAGCCACCAGACGCCGTCGGACTCGCCGTCGGGGGGCAGGTCGAACAGAGAGCGGATGTTCTCCTCGGGCAGGACGAGGTCGCCGAACTCGGCGGCGTGGATGGTGGACTCGAGCGCGGAGGAGAAGAAGTTGAAGCGGCTCTGCTCGCCCTGGTGGACGGTTCTGGGCGGCGGCGGCAGCGCCCCGTCGCGGGCTCCGGTCTCCTTGTCCACCGAGTGCGAAGCCCGCTCGGAGGCCATGTCGATGTAGTCCCCGTTGGAAGTGAACATGGGCACGGCGGTCGGGATGGAGCTGTCGGGGAGATTGCCAAAGTCGGGGTCCGCGAAGCGGTCACGGTCTTCCGAGTCGATCAGGGCCTGGAGGCACTCAAAGTCGATGTCGAGTCCGTCCCGCGGGTGGTTATCGCGCTTGCTGCTGTCCCCCGAGAACTTGACCGCGGCAACCCGGTCGAGGGGGGTACGTGGAACGCCGGGGACGTCGAGCCGGCCGATGACCGCATGGGAGGGGCCGCCGCCAGTGCGCTTCTCCGGGTCCTCGTTCGTCTTCTTCTCGTCATTCGAGTCGTTCAGCTGTCTGCGGCCCGCTCTCGCGTCGTGCACGTCGGCATCCTGTCCTCGCCGGCGGGCGTTGGCGAACGCCTTGACGGAGTTGGGAGGAGACACGGTCCGACGGGACGACTCGACGGTAGGACGCCTGCTCAAGGGCTGTATGGCGGGAGATTCAAGGTTGGCCACGTTGGCAAAGTCGCGAACGTGGCCGCTTTCGGCATCTCTGCCGCGAGGGCTGGGGGCTGCTTCGACTTGACGGGAGGCCACCATGTCGGGAGACGGCCGCGAGGCGGCGTCCCAGGCCCCTTGATCAGCATGGTCATCTGTCTGGCGCGCCATGGTACGATTATGGAGGCTTCGCAAAATTAATCCGCAACCAAAGCTCTGCTCTCTCTCTCTTTCTCTCTCTCTAGGGTCTTAGATTGAAAGAGCGCAGTTCATCGTCGTAGGAAACCGCTGCAAAGAGTGAGAGCCGGTAGGTGGTGCGATTCACCGATCACGGTTCGGCAAAGTGGCGGGATCGTGGGTGTCGCTCCTCGAGACGCGTGCCATAGCCTGGCAAACTCTTGCAAGAGTCTTCGGATGCGCAAACCGTTACCATTCCAAACGTTCGGGTTGAGGCCGGCCGCAGTGGATGCGTTTGATGAGGCTAACGGACGTGTTTGACCGG
>NWBT01000041.1:967531-982762 GCA_003386485.1 Colletotrichum lentis | reverse complement strand
GGGGCAAAGTCTTGGAAGAGAGGCAGCGAGACGGGCGGTGGTGATTGTCGTTTGTTGCGGTTGATGAAGGACGACAGCCAAGTTGAAGATGTGACGATGTTGGGCAGTTGATGGTGTGAGAAGGGCACGTTTCAAACGTTTTGGCGAGCGCAGGGCAAGACTGTAAAATTGTACTTAAAATGAAACCCTTATTAGCCGGTTCCTGACCAGGTCTGTTTCCGGTGGCATATGTACAGGCATATCAACACCACTGACCAGCAAAGCACACAGCCTCAAGCGGGCGGAGTCTAAACAAACTTTTCACAGCTGTCTGTATATACACACACACACACACACACACACACACACACTAGTGAGTTGTCTGCCCAACACAATACCCCATCGCGCGTTGCGAATCAGAGAGAGTGAGAGAGAGTGAGAGTGAGCCATTTGCCAATTCATCCAACGCAGCTGATCGCCAGGGCTGTCCCACACACACAGCACACAACACAACATACAGCGCACCACCAACCAATGAAACGCACTCCGACCCTCGCTCCGATCGTGTCTCGGCATCGTGAGACAAGGGAATCTTATTTCTTGTGTGAATGACTTGCACAAGGGCGTTCTCTCGGGGGGTCTCAAGCCCGGGTTGTCTCCTGTTCTAGCCGTTTCTCGCATGCAACCTGGAAGGCATCCCATCTCCCCTACTGTCTAGTGTACGTCGTATGACCAGGATCTCCGCACCACAGCCCCAAACTCTCCTGTCCGCCTCGGTCGGCAGCAAGTTAGCCACCATCAAATGCCTCATACTGCCTAGGGACCAGCAGCGGGCGCCGCGGGGCATCTTGGTAGGGGGGCGGCCCCGTAAAGGGCAAAGGCAAAGCGTGGCCCGGCGAAAGAGCTTGTTCGACATGTGGTACAACAAACCCTTTTTGCGTGGGTGGGTTCAGACGATGCACACCTTGCCCGCTGGGGGAAAACCCCAGTGAATAATGCGGTGCGCCCCGTGATCATTGGCAGAGAGCTGTGTTTACTACGTATGAGTTGTCGCAAATGACGCCTGGCCCCGATGAGCAGCGCATGATGGCATGCGCTGTATGGAGTGTGAGGGCGTTGGAACTACCTACGTAGTAGTGTAGGGCTTACACTCCCGTTGTTCAGCATCACAAGGGGGGGCGCCACGCGACCGATCCAGCAGCCAAGACGACGATTGTGTTTAGTTCCGGACCGGGTTCACCGCTGCTGTCCTTGGGGTGGGAACTTAAGCTGCGCGCCCGCTTCGTGAAGCAAGGCTGTTTTTTCTTGTCTGCCGTCCATGTTTACCAGCCAAAGCCGCCCGCACCCCATCGAGATAACAATGGCATGGGATGATTCTGATTATGCAGGTAGTCGGCGTTGACTAGTTGCAAAATCCGGTGAAATTCTCGGTTTTCTTTTCTTTCCCAGTGACAGAAGAAAGCAGCAGCAGCACCGGCGACTCCAGGTACGAAATCTCCCCCGGCGGCGTGGCCTGACCCGCCGCGTGTGTGGCCTTGTACCGCGCATCGTTCGCCGAAAGAGCCGCGTGGTTGTTGTCGTTGTTGTTATTGTTGTCGTCGTCGTCGTCGTCGTCGTCGTCGTCGTCGTCGTTGTGAGAGCTATCCAAAACGTCTTTTTTCAGGTCATTGAAGCCTTCAGGGGAGATGTAGAACATGCACGACTACATGGTCCGAACTGGAGCTGACGATGATCATCATGATAATGATGATGATGATGAGGGGGCCCCATCCTCCGCATCCACCCGGTCCTCCTCCGATCCCGGAGGCTGGAAGCCGACGAAGCCCCACGTGTCGCGCGGGATATCGGAAACGGCCTTGGCCGGGGATTTGCTCCACTGCCGCTCGAGCAGAGTCCGCTCGAAGCTCTCCGGGGCCAGCCAGCTGCAGCACGTGTCGGCATCGCGAGGCCGCCCCAGGTTTCTGCAGTGCTCCGACCACGCGCGCATCACCGTCACCATGCCGGTGGCGTCGCTGGCCGAGTGGTGGAACCCGGTCGCGAGAGGGCAGCCGCTGTCGCGGAGGTCCTCGTCGTCCGGCAGTACTCGGGAGAGGTCGTTGAATGCAATCTGCCGCGGAGCCTTCCCGGGATCGCCCTGGCCAACGGCAGCATCAGCATCATTTTGAGACGACGATATGTCCCGGTCTCCAGCCCAGTTGTCGTTCGTCACGGGGATAGATGCGGCCGTCGAAGGAGGGGAACTGCTGCAGCATCGTGCGGAGGCCGGCTTGCAGGTGAGTAAACGCCTGTTGGAAGCCGACGTCAGGCTTCAGCGGAAAGATAGCATGATGAACTTGATGTAGACCCGGGGAGGCATGAGATCGAAGACGCTGAGCTGCGTCGTCACGGTCCTTGGCCCTTTTGAGCGATGACGAGCCAATGCCTGGATGGGCTGGGGCCGCGGTGTACGTTTTGGTCGCCATCATTGGGGACCTATATCGTTCTTCTTGCGAGCCACTGCACTTGAACATTACAATGCCATCTCAAATAGGAGCTGCTGTTCGATTCCAGCGTTAGCCTCCTGACCCCGTCTCTCGCCGCAAAACACACTCACTCGACGGAGACGGGGGTCCACTGACTCGGGACTGTCCATCGGGACTGTCCATCGGGACTGTCCATCGGGACTGTCCATCGGGACTGTCCATCGGGACTGTCCATAATGATCTCGGAAATGTCCGAAAGAGGCAACAAACTCTGATGTTTGGACCGCTCGATTGGTGGCCACTAATACATCCCGCCGCCGAGCTCACCCACCACCATCTCCCTGACGAACTTCTCCAGGAACGGCATCTCGCCCAGCTCGTCGTACGACCACGTCTTGGCGGCTGTTTGTGCTCAGATCTGCATGAAGTACCATCTCCATTCCACCGTCCGCCGCATCTCATTCATCCTTATTTCCAATCTCAACAGTGACCGCAGGCGATCCTGTCTGCTTCCCAGTCCCCCATTGCACAAGGGCGCTTCCGGCTATACTGGCGCAAACAAGTCCCACCGCCACATACCAGGAGTTGGGGGGAGACTTGCTGTAGACTTGCAACATTGGGCCGAGAGCATCAGGTGGCAGTACCCCCGGCTGTCTGATGCTTGTTGCACCGCCATTGTCGATGGCGGTGGCTTTGATGTTCGGCAGGTCTCTGGAGAGTCCGGTCCGAAGCTCTTTTGGTAAATATCTTCTGGGCCATGGAAACAAGATAGGATCCCCCCCCACGTCTGCAAAAACGCGGTCCCAAGCGGAATCTCCTCCATAGCTAGGACCAACTGAACGACAACAAGTGGAGTCTGCATGCTCTGGCCAGAACCCAAGCTATACAGAACCTGGTACCCAATCCAAACCCGTGTTGGAATGTCCGGTTTTCAAGTTGTCAAGAGACCCGAGCCAACCGCCAGGAGGAGGGTTGACGCGATCACCAACGGATTGCAGTACCCAATCTAGGTGATACCTATCCAGGCCAAGACTGAAGCCAAGGCTGTGTACAGAGCCAGGGCAAGGTTCATCAATCCTGAATCAACGGCAGACACTCCTTTGATGGCTTGGAGCCAGATGGGAATGTATTGTCGCATTGTGAAGTCTGCCCCAGTTACGGTGAAGCAGCATGCTGCAGAAACGCTTCCTTGCGTGATGATCTTGATTGGCGGTGTTGCGTCCTTTCCGTCCTTCATTTGGATGAAGACCAAAGCAATGGTTAGGATGCCAAAGAGGATAACAAGAACAATGATTCTTAGGTCGGCCCAAGGATACATGGTCCTTCTCCATTGCAGCGCTAACAGAAGGCAAATCACTTCTAGCATAAGTACGAGTGTGCTAACGGTTTTACGTTCTCTGTTGTCTGGTTGAGGTGGCTGGTTGAAAAGCACGACCATAGTGATAAATGCAACGGCCCCAATAGGCAGATTAATGTGAATCTGTGCTTCATAAGAATCTCACATACCATAGGAGCTTACAGCAAAGGGATCACTTACCAACGCCAGCTCACTTTATCAGTGAAGACTCCTCCTGGCAAGGGTTCAACTACGGTGGCAATTGCATATACACTGCCGACGAGACCGGTTATACGCAGGTCTCTTGTGGAGAGCAATGATGACGGCGATGATCGCAAACGTCCCGACTAGAATTCCGGCGCAGCTAACGCCCGCAATAGCTCAACCCAGGATAAGGACGATCGACCGAGGTGCTGCGCCGCATACTGCTGACCCGACCTCGAGGATAATGATAGAAATCAGATATACCAGCTTTATGCAGAAAAGCGAGTACAGTTTCCCAAAACTGACTTGGAACGTGCAAGTCGTAGTAGGTAGGTACTGCCGTACCATCCTATGTCGTTGATCGACATGAATTCATCCTTGATCCGCGGGATGGTGGTTGATAAGATGATGTTATCCTAGTGAAACCCAATCAGAAGGGCGTCGGGAAGGAATGTTTATTCGCAGAGGCGACATACCAGACCAACTAAGAAGAGTGTTGTGCATAAGCCCAGCGCGATTGCTAGAAACTTGAGGCCCGTCGGCCCATCGACACTCGGGTCGGCAGCAGAGCTCTCAGCAGGTGGATTATCAGTTATCGTCGGCTCGTCAGATCTGGAGCTCGACTCTCGGCTCCCTGTATTGGCCCTTTTGGATAATTCAACCGAAGAACGCCTGTTAGACTGGTGCTAGGCTGGATTCTTGATGATTTCCTTTCGAACACAAGATCGACACGAATTCCACGTTTCCCAAACCTTGTGAGAAATGGTGGAGAAATTTGGAGTTTCGGTTTCTCCAAGTATGGGTCAGACTCCATGTTTACAGCCCGGCAACTTGCAAGCTTCCAATATTGACTGTTCAAGCTCTCTGTTATAACTTATATCAAGCTGCATGCAACCCATGATGGTTACACTCGTGTGTCACTTCCAACTTTGTTTGTTTCCCCAATTGCACGCCCTGTTAGCGTCGCAAGTCAAGTTGCCACAGCTCATGTTAACACATCTTGTCAGGGCCAAAACCTTGTGATCAATCCAGAAGCGTACTTGGTTTAAAGTCATAGCTCAAATCAGAGTATGCAGTCTTGCAGAATGCGTGCTAAGGTTCATTCCCTGGGCGCTTCACGGCTTTTCCCTCTTGGGACTTCCAGGACAAGGAATTTCAAATACCGTTTCCGCCCTGTTCCGAGTCCCTAACAGGAATAAGGATTCAAATGTAAATGTCTACCCGGAATGTGTCGCTTTAGGTCTCCCCGGTTACCACAGAGAACTAAGGCTACTCCCAGGATGCTATCAGTGCCCTAGGATCAGGCCAAATCAGTCGTTGTTTCGTGGCAAACAATTCGAGGCAAAATCCACCAATAATTCAAGGAGGTGACATTATAGGTCTGATTCTGTTGCTGTCTCTGTAGGCGTGGATACATACCCTGAAGCAACCTCTTGTTTCCATCTCAAGAAGCATCAAGACTATTTGTTGCAAAGCCACACATCGTGGGCCGTGTGTAACGAAACAACAACCAGCAAACCGTTTGCACTGATCCAGAATGGTATCGCACATGAGTCATGGAAGTTCTTCATCTGAGCTCAGCTCTCCAGTGGACGCTATGTATTCGCCTAGAGGAGGGCTGGCAGATCTAGTTGCAGTTCGCGGGATGAGCTGCAAGTTCTCTGGCGAAGCGACATCACCAGAGAAGCTGTGGCAGCTCGTTGTCGACGGTAGAGACGGCTGGACGACCATACCAAAGTCGAGATTCAATCCAAATGCCTTTTACGACAAAGACCATGCGAAAATTGGCATCGTTTGCTGACGCATGTAGCGATAGTCTAATGTGGTCGGCGAACATTTCATTAAAGCACATGTCGCCGAATTCGATGCTTCCTTCTTCAATTTAACGACTGCAATTGCGAATGTGAGTAGCAACATGACTCCTGAGTCCTGAGTTTCTTGTGTCCAACAACTGACAACTTTATTACCTTAATATAACCACAGGCGATGGACCAACAGATTCGATTGCTTCTTGAGCCTGTGTTTGAAACCTCGGAAAACGGCAGGCATTTTTGCCTGCACCAAGAATCAGTTTACCGTTAATCGACTGCTTCCCAGCGGACCCAGCCGGACTACTGCTGAAAAAAAGGGGGCCGGAAGCGACACTTTGGTGTTCGTGGGATCTCTTTCCAGGGATTATCATGACAGCCTCTTGCGTGACCCTGGCACGCTTCCAAGAACAACCCTCACCGGCAATGGGGTCGCGATGACGTCCAACCGCATTTTTCACTTCTTTGACCTTCGAGGGCCGAGCTTGACGACGGACACGGGATGTTCTGCAAGTTTAGCAGCTCTCCATCTGGCTGTGAACAGCATTCGACATGGAGAGTCACGGATGGCCATCGTTGGTGCCTCAAATCTCCTTCTGAACCCCGAACCTTTTCATCATCATGTCAAGCCTGCCTAGGGTGAGTTGCTTCGGCCAAATTAGTTTTTATGGTATACTGAATAGAACTATCGTCCTCGGCACATACGGCAAATGCTTTGCCTGGGACAGTCGAGCAAATGGCTATGGTCATGGTGAAGGCATAGCGACGCTGCTGTTGAAGCCTCTCCGAGATTCAGTGGCGGACGGCGACCCCATTCACGCGGTCATCCGAGAGACTGCCATCAACCAGGATGAAAAAACTCCGACTATTGCCTCACCATCATCCGGGGCCCAGGAAGAGTTGACTAGAGCTTGCTATCGCAGAGCCGGCTTGGACCCTGCGAAGACGCCTTATGTCGAAGCCCACATGACCGGGACTCCAACGGGCGACCCGGTCGAGGCCAGAGCAATCAGTCGCGTCTTTGGCAAAGGTCGAGGCGTCGAAAATCCGGTACTTTTGGGGTCTATCAAGACCAATCTGGGACACCTGGAGGCATCAAGCGGAATAGCGGGTGTTAATTACCAAAGCAAAAATGATGCTAAAGCATGGAGTCATCCCTCCGAGTCTGAACTACGAACAAGCGAACCCCAATATCGACACGAAAGCACTGGGCGTCCAAGTTCCCACAACGACACGGGAGTGGCCCAAGGACATGCCACGTCGTATCTCGGTTAATAACTACAGCTACGGAGGGACGAACGGCCGCGTAATGATTCATTCATTGACGGGGCAGTCGAGCGCGTTCATGAGTACTGGACGGCAGCTGAGCGGTTCGATCACCCTCGGCTCACCGTCATAAGTAGCAAAGATTCCGATGTCACCAACAGAATGGTCGCCAACTTGAAAGACTACCTTGAGGCTCGAAAGTGATCGGATCGAAAAGTCAGCTCGGACGACCTTGCCTGCACTCTTCACGCCCGGCGATCACAGACTCACAGTTTTCATGGAGAGCGGTCATATCAGGTATCAACTGCCATGAAGATATCACAGAGGCCCTTGAAGTCCCGACCAGGAAGACCGTGGCGTTGGCCAAGGAAGCCCCCCGTGTCGGGTTGGTTGTCAATGGGCAAGGCGCTCAATGGCACGCCATGGAGGGAGAACTCATTTCCATCTATCCTGTCTTCTGGAAGGCTCTCCTCCGTGCTGGTATAGTCTTGGAAGACTATGCAGCAGATTGGTCTCTGTTGGAAGAGCTCCATCGCGACGAAAAGTTTACACGCGTAAACGAGCCTCGTCTCAGTCAGCCCGTGTGCGTTGCCCTCCAGGTCTGCTTGGTTGATCTTCTCAGATATTGGGGCGTTCATCCCAGTGCCGTCACCAGTAACGTAAGCGGTGAAATCGCCGCAGCTTACGTAGCAAGCGCGTTGACGTTTGAGGAAGCCTTGGGCGTGGCCTGCTTCCGAGGTCACCTGAGAGAAAAGCACCACGGTGCATCTAGTGTTCCTGGAGGCATGATAGCCGTAGGCTTAGGTGCCGAAGACGCATTGTCCTATGTGGTGGACGACGGCGTCAGCCAGGGTACTGTGACTGTGGCATGCGTCAATAGTCCCTCAAGCGTCACACTGTCGGGAGATCTCGACGTGGTTGAGCGCCTTGAGCAAGACCTCTCTCGGGATCAAATCTTTGCGTGGAAGCTAAAGGTCACATCGGCGTACCACTCTCACCACATGCTGCCAATGGCGCAGAAATACTTGAAGGCTCTTCAAAATATCATTCAACCAAAGCTCAAGTGGCACAATACTGTCTACTATTCGGTGCAGTTCTCGAAGTCTTTCGAGAAGATTTGCTTGGCGACGAATGGCGAAGAGCCTGCCGTTGATTTCATTCTAGAAGTCGGTCCTCACTCGGCTCTGGCAGGCCCGATTAGGCAAAACATGCAAAGCTCCTGGCCTGAAAGGTATCAACTTGCCATACGCGTCCGGTCTAGTCAGAGGCCGGCCGCCGGAACGCCGGAGTTATAATGCAATCCGCTGCAGGAGCTTTGTGGTGTGCGGGCTACCCGTTGATATAGCTGCCGTCAACTGCCAACAATCTCGCGAGAATCTCCGCGTCATCGCGGACCTGCCTCCTTACCCCTGGAACCACTCCAATCGCTTCTGGCAAGAATCGTGTCTAAACGTTACTCATCGGCATCGGAAGCATGTACGCAACGAATCCATCGGTTTCCGGCTGCCCGGCCCTGCATCTACAAGCCCGATATGGAGGCATTTTCTTAGGGCTTCTGACTTGCCTTGGCTCCGAGATTATCTTGTGCAGTCGTACACTGTATACCCAGGTGCCGGCGGTATCACCATGCTGATCGAAGCCCTGCGCCAGTTCTGTGAGGTGCCCGGAGAATCTATCGATGGATATTGTCTGAGAGATATCCAGATCAGCAACGCATTGGTCATTACAGACACCGAGGGAGGCATTGAGGTTCAGGTATCTCTGCATCCATGCAATGACAAAAATCTGGAACCAGGGTGGTACGAGTTCTTACTGAAGTCACCTATCTTTGACGGCGGGTCTTGGAATGAGCACATTCACGGTTATTACATCTCTCAGCGGCAGAAGCCGAACATCTCCGTCACTCTGGTGCCTATTTCGAACGGCGAAAAGGCAGTTGTCGAAGAATATTACTCACGCAACGTCGAATCTGAGGTCCTCTTTGCACGACTAAGAAAAATGGGACTTCATCACGGTCCGACATTCCCGAACATGCTCGACATCCACGCTGGTGACTCAGGATCGAAATTCCGGTTCAAGGTTGCAGACGTGAAGTTTGCCATTGGCCATCTGCTCCATCCCACAACGTCGGACTCAATCTTCCAGGGCGCGTATGCCGCCCTGCCTGTCGGGTCTTTCCAGACTCAATGGTAATGCCCCGGGCCATAGAGGAGACTTTTGTGTTACAGCACATCACCCCGTTGCCCGGGACACGGTTCGAGTCCCTTGCAACTGTCAGTAGTCTTGACAGGTCCGGCTTTCAATCTTCGGTTGCCACTCAGGACCTTCCTTTCCCCGGCGTAGCCCTTTAGAAGCCAAGGATCTCTTTTGCCAGGCTGTGGGAGGTGTTAGCAAGGGCAATGATAGGCACGAGCCGCCGAAGCTTCTTTTCAAGATGCACTGGCATCCTGACGTGACGCTCATGCCCGTACCAAGTTTGAAAAATCCGCTCAAGCATGAAATCGACACAAAGGAACTCTCTGTCAACAAAAAACTGGTCCGGGCAGCATGGTACTTCATTCGAGACGAAATTCAAGACTTGAGTGCAGATAAGGCCGCACTCACCAATATGGAGTGGTATCACCAATCGCTCTACAGCTGGATGCAATCCAGCTATGAAGCTGGATTTGTCGGCACCTTGGCGCGCGGGAGCGCCTCGTGGGCCAAGACGAGCAAGGGCATGAAGCATATGCTGTTAGACGGAAGTTGCTTCCGAGAGTGTAAACGGACGCTTGTTGTGTCGCATCGGCAAAAACCAGTCCAAGGTCTTGCGACAGCAAGCTGCGCCGCTGGAAGTCATGATGGAGGGCAATTTGCTCCACGAGTTCTACGGCAAAGCTCTTCGCTGCAATCGATCCTACGACCAAGTACAAAATCCCGCCGTATGGGGTTGGCTCGCTCATCGCAGTCGAGTTGCGTAACTGGCTTGTCTCCAGCGCCGGAGCCGAGACAACAGGCACATTTGACGTGCTGCATAGCCCAAGCTTGAGTGTTTTGGCCGAAAAGATTGGAGAGAAGAGTCAGTTTGTTGCGAGTGCGGTAACGCCCGTATAGGCCGAGCGGCATATGGAGATTTGTAGGACGACCTACTATCGTCTGAATGTGGTTACGCAGGTAGTCAAGTGACTCAAGTCAGTCTTGTTGCATTTAGTTATCTTACTGTAACTTCCAAACGGACGCCTCTTGGGCTAGACCATTCTACCATCTGTGTCTTGATGTCATTATAATTAAACACTGCGCCCATATCTAAACGGCCTGTGTGAGCGTCATAACAGACACGCTTGTTACGGCAGCCTACAAGGGGCACTCCGCCAAAACCAATTTTATAGGGCAGAAAACTAGTTTTATGGGGTTAATTACTCCAATTCGTTAATACAGCCACACCACTGTAGAAAGTAGCTTCCTGTTTTTAAGCATTTAACCTAATATGCAATTACAGCAGCAGGTTAATTACAGCAGCAGGTCAATTACAGCAGCAGGTCAATTATAGCAATAGGTTAATTACAGCAACAGTTCAATTACAGCAGCAGGTCAATTACAGCAGCAGGTCAATTACAGCATGTATGTGCAGCAGGCGCTGGCAGGCGTAACAAGATGGGGTCTTCGTTGTAGCATCACGACAAGCTCCTTGGCGACAGTCGTTGAAGGAACGCGATGAAAAGAGCGAACCTCCAGACTTGCATTGCATTGCGCGGGGGTTCTGGGGTGAGAGTTTGAAGCGGACTGTGGCAGTTATCGCCTTGGGTACATGCCATTAGCACGGTCCGGTATGATATTACACCTCTTTGCCAATCTTGAGCTTGAGAGCTTCCAATCGCCGTCCGAACGAGAGTTCTACCATCAAGTTTAAGGCATTGTCCGATAGGTCACACTTTCCAGACGAGATGAGGATAGCAGCCGATTAGAGCCAGCATCCCTGCAATCAGATTTCAGGGGTATACGCCACAGCCAGCAGCTGCAGTTTGCAGAAGGGAAAAACCCTAGACCACATGTTAACTGTAAATTAGGTGTAAAGGGGGGCGAGCTGCTGTTCATGTCGTAAGGTGTAGCTGTGAAGTGGCGTTTTGTCGCACAGAAAGATAGCCAGCTACCGGCCGTTTTGACCCTGCAGTTCCGAACGCAAAATGGCAGAGCCATCCCAAATCAAGTGACTCAACATTTGGTGCCCAAAAAAGAGGGCTGTACCTGTATTGGGCTCCAAGATATACAGGTACGATGCATGTCTTGGAATGCCGATCGGATTATCGATGGGAGAATGCAGACGGGGGGGGGGGAGGGGAGGTTTAGCTGGGCCAATCAGATCACATCAGATCACACGGAGCCAGCTCCGAAGTGCATCCGCCCTGGCCAGCCCTATCACGGCCTCCGCCGATTGTTGCCTTTCACTTTAGATCCTCTCCTTTTATACACCCACCAAATCTACGAATAACATCATACCTATTTGAGCCGCTCGTTTTCACTGCAGTGACCCGTGATACCAACAACATGGGTTTGTTACTGCGCAAAGCAGCGGGCTTGCCCTTCACGTGCTGTGACTGCACCGCTTGTGGTGCGACCGTACTCCGTAGCAACGTTTGCAACCGCCCTTCCGCAAGACGTTAATATTAGACGGCAATTCGGCGAAGGTTTCCTTGGTTTGATGTTGAAACCTTGAGCAGTGGTGAGAATCCTGAGCGGAAGCGGTCAAGTCTAAGACTCGAGACCTAAATATCTGCGGGGTTAAGGATTTGAGTTTTATACCCCTTAACGGGTTACTCCCCTATACAACCTTGTGACTCGAAGAATTACAGTACACCTTCCATCCTTACCATAACCACCGTAAACGCTCGCTAGATCCAAGTTAGTGAGGGATGTGGCTAGAAAATACCTGATCTAGGGTATATAATTCTGCCGGATACCATCGGATGTCTCATGCTCATGTCATCCACAATGATCGCTCTACATGCTGCCGGCTTCATCGAGTGGAGAGACATGATATTCTGTTCAATCAAGCATGTTTATAGTAGGCTACTCATCATGCTAGCAAATTTTTTTTTNGGGGGGCGCTTCTCGTGAGACTCCGTGCCTTAGAGAATTGGATTAGAGATCGCGGCCAGCCACGCAACATATTAGTATTACCCGGATAAGTGGCTTATTTTGCAAAATTCCAGGCACTGCTGGTTCTCGAACCCAGCCCAGGAGTTCATGCCCGGTGTCATTGGCTCTTTCTTAACTGACCTTTCGGTTTCCTTGCAGGCTTGGCTGCACCCTAATCACACGTGAGGACGATGAGCCTTGTAGCGACTGAGCAAGTCAACGTTTGCGGAGCGTATGCTTCGGCGACTGCATCGACCAACAACGCAGGTTTGTTTCGACAGTTGTAGCTTCTATGCCTTGTCAAGCAACTCACTAGGGGTAGCTGGTGGGTAACTGAGAAGGACCGATGCCATCCACTCGATGTTGCTGTAACGTAAGCCAGCCCCGGCCTGTGTCAAAGTCCGACGCGAACAGCGTGAGAGTTACCGAGGTAATATCACGCTATATCACGCCCACGGCCACCACTGGTCAGACCGGATCCTACTCCGTGAGCCTTTGTCGCTGTTTCAATTTGTCCGAACTATCGTCCCTTTTATATGTACCTGTGTCAGGGATGTCGAAATCGCTTCTCCCGTCATTGACTTGAGCTTCGGGCCGAGCAGAGACGAGGTCGAAAGGTTTCGGCATATCCGAAAGGGGAACAACCGGGTCGCACCCGAACACCAACGGGAGTTTCGGTAGCCTCCGAGGCTGCTGCTTTCCCGTGACGTTCCGCAAGAGCAGACATAACCTCTGTCAAGAGATATCCATCGGGGGCTCATTCTTACCGCCATTCTCTCCGCAAAGAAGTTGGCAGGCCTGATCCAAGCTGAAATCATGAGTAACTCTGCTCTCTTCGCGTAAGAAGACATTGATCCCCCTACCGTCGTGGGATGTCCTCGTGAACCCTGATCCGCAAACAGTATGGGTTTGCTCCGGGAACCCGACCACTACCGACGGATCCAGGAAGAGGTCCGTGGCGCTTATTCCTCGGTCTCGGAGATCACGGTGCAGACCGTGCTGCGTCTGCCGTACATGAAGGCCTGCGTGCAGGAGGCGCTCCGCCTCACACCGCCCATCAACGGGCGCGGGTCGCACCGCATCTCCCCGGGCGCCACGATCGACGGGCTCTACGTGCCCAGGGGGCGTCAACGTGTCGGCCGATATCTGGATGATCCAGCGCAGGCCCGAGTACTGAGCGCTCGCGGACGAGTTCAGACCCGACCAGTGGACTGACCAGTGACACCGGCCCGGGGACCAGGTTCGAGCACGACGTTCGGACGAGCTACCGGCCCTTCCTGGTGGGGCCGCAGGTGTGCATTGGTCGCGAGATGGCGGCGCAGTCCATCCGTCTGACCGTGGCCAAGATCGCTTTCGTCTACGACCTGGAGATGGCGAACAGGGACACGTTTGTGTGGGAGAGGGACGCTGGGAGCGATTATGTCTGGCACGACTTCAATATTTTGGTGAGGAAGGCGGCCCACTGTTTGGCGCCAAGTGGACCAAGAGACGTCTTTTTCTCTTTGAAAGACTGGGAAGATACAGCATCTCATCACCGAAATATCCAGGCTTGTAGTGGTGAAAATAGGGGGGAGAGATGATGCGAGAGATGAGGAAATAGAAACCCAACATTGGGCGAAACTCTTGCGCTTTGGGTTCCAACGGAGAGCTCTCCGCAAGGTATTCATTGATCGTGATGCGTACTCAAACAAACAAACAGTCCGTACCCAATCTACAGAGAAAAGTCCTTGAGCCCCCTCGTGGTGCCATCGATGCCAAGCTCCTCCTTCTCGTCCGGCCCGAGCAGGCCCAAAGCCTCACGGCGGGTCGGCGCTTCGGGGTCAAAGTACGGCTTTTCGGCCAGAGATGTCACGCGCGTGCCGTGGCGCGGATGGTTTCCCTCGTAGTCCCAGCTTGCGTTGTGGATGGTGATTCTGTAACTATCGCGTCAGTCCGGAGTTTTTAAACTGCTGCCAGATGGCGCTTTTGAAACCCACCTGTTGTCCCAGAGGGCGCTGGTGTTGGGGGTCCACTTGAAGCGGACCTGGATGTCGATGTTCTTCTCGTACACGTCAAAGAGGTAGTTGAGGATCGCGTCGCTCTCCGCCTTGTCGAGACCGACGATCTGCGACGTGAAGAGGCGGTTGACGTAGAGGGATTTCCAGCCCGTGGCGGGATGCACCCGGACGAGGGGGTGAGCCCGCTCGATGTGCTTGGGCCCGGCGTCGGGGTCGTTCCGGTCGAGGTAAGCGTGGGAGGACCTGTAGACGGCATATTTTCCGTCGATGATCTTGCGGAAGTCCGGGGACAGCTTCTCATAGGCGGCGTAGCCGCTGGCCCAGAGGGTGTCGCCGCCGATGGGCGGGACGGCGTCGTTGTGCAGGTGGGTGATGCCGGCGGGCTGGCGCTCGTGGACCAGATCTGTGTGCCACCTGGAAGCTCCTCCCGGGTTGCGGAAGTTGGCCTTTCGCTCGGTGGCCGCCAACGCGGGCCAGATGACCGTGACGCCGAGCAGGCCGGGGACCTGCGGAACTTGAGGCTAATACCCCCGGGGGGGTGTTGGGGTTAACATCCGGCCCACGGATCAGACGCCGGGGGGGGGGGGCGAAGACTTACGTGGACCTCGACTTCTCCATACCAGTCACCCAGCTCTTTCTGCTGCTGCGGAGACAGATCCTGGTCCCTGAAGAAGACGACGCTGCGCTCGGCGATCAGCAGGGCGAGCTCGTCCTTCTGCTCCGGGGTGAGGTCCTTCAGCTGCAGGCCCTCGATTTCCGTGCCGATGTGGGCCGTCAGGTTGGTGACCTTGGTCGCGGCGCCGAGCAGGTTCTTCTTGGACTTGTCCGCCCTCGAGCCGGCGTCGACGTACTCGCGCTCCTGGTTACGGATCTTGTACGCGTCGTCCAGGTACAGCGGCCGCGAGGGGCGGTAGGGGTACCCGTTGGATAGGTCGATGCCCGCCTTGACCAGTCTCGCTTTGGTGGCCTCGGGGAGCGCGAGGGTGTCCTTCCGTGGCTCCGCCACGTCCGTGATGGATGCGTCGATGGGAGCAGGAACCATTGTTTCCGATCTTGGAGGAGCT